>JARFXV010001554.1:0-143918 GCA_031761425.1 Cosmopolites sordidus
GCTTTTGGTCTACTTCGCGGATATTTGCGATCAAGCGGTATCCACTCCAGAATTGCTTTGGTCCATCTGTCGTCCCATCGCTTCGCTACATGGCCTGCCCATCTATATTTCAATTGCTTCACTCTTTTAATTATGTCACACACCTTCGTTTCCCTGATCCATACGAAGGGTTTTCTGTCTCGTCTTGTAATGCCAAGCATACATCTTTCCATTCCCCTATGTGCTACCGGAAGATTTTGAATTAATTGCGATGTGAGTGTCCAGGTTTCACTTACGTACTTAACATGTCGCTCCACCTCCCGGGCGGTATCCCTCTCCATTGAAATCCTCTGCCCAAGATATATAAAGTGGTCCACAATCTCCAAATCCCCCCTTAAAACTGAAATTCTCCTGCCCTTCGCGAATTTATTGAACATAACCTGACTCCTTTTCAGGTCTATTTTTAAGCCAAATGGTTCACCAGCCCTTTACAGTTTTTGTATGCGTCTTTGCAGCTCATTTGGGTCTTGTGAATGGAGAACGATATGATCTGTAAATCTAAGATGGTCTTAGTTTGAACCGTTGATCTTTACACCATCCTGTTCCTAATCCAATTTACGGAATACTTCCTCAAGACAAGACGAGGAAAGAATAGGCGATATTGCTCCACCCTGCCTTACACCTCGTTCTACATTAATTCCCAGTTCAAGATCATCAAGGTGAATTTTCGCTATATATATATATATATATATATATATATATATATATATATATATATATATATATATATATATATATATATATATGTTAGAGTTTCATGGACTGGATCCAATGAGACAATAGGAGCTGAATGTCATCATACACCCAACCGTTGGGTTCCACAATCTCATGTGAAACACATAACACCTGCGTCTCCGCCTAAATGAATATTTTTCTTGTTGAATTGTGGAATTTTTCCCATGTATCTGCCTATTCCTTTTCCTATTCCTCTGTTATGTTAGATTCCTTTATCTTTTTCGTGTCGAGTTGATGTAGATGTGCTTTCTTGTGATATGAATTCTCCTTGGGGTTTACTTGACTTTCATTCATGTTAGGTAGTGGCCTGAGTCAACGTTCGCGCCTGCGGACTTGGACATCTTGAATCTATCTTTGTTGTGGGTATGAGATCGCAACGTGGTCTATCTGGAATTCTCCAATCTGTTGTATAGGTGACCTCCATGTCTTTTGTTTTCATGTTTCATTAAATGTTTCTGTAGTTTCACTTAATTTTTGAATTCGATTTTTTTGTACATCGATATAAATGTTTTTTGAATACATATATATATATATATATATATATATATATATATATATATATATATATATATATATATATATATATATATATATGTATATATATATATATATATATATATATATATATATATATATATATATATACCTTGATGATCTTGAACTGGGAATTAATGTAGAACGAGGTGTAAGGCAGGGTGGAGCAATATCGCCTATTCTTTACTCGGCTTGTCTTGAGGAAGTATTCCGTAAATTGGATTAGGAACAGGATGGTGTAAAGATCAACGGTTCAAACTAAGTGATGAGTGATTTTAATACCAGAATAGGAACAGCAAGAACTGGCGAAAAAGCAACTGGCCCATATGGAATATAGGTTGATTTTGCTGAAGAACAAGAGCTTTATATTATGAATTCGTTCTATAAGTATATATATATATATATATATATATATATATATATATATATATATATATATATATATATATATCGATGTACAAAAAAATCGAATTCAAAAATTAAATGAAACTACAGAAACATTTAATGAAACATGAAAACAAAAGACATGGAGGTCACCTATACAACAGATTGGAGAATTCCAGATAGACCACGTTGCGATCTCATACCCACAACAAAGATAGATTCAAGATGTCCAAGTCCGCAGGCGCGAACGTTTACTCACGCCACTACCTAACATGAATGAAAGTCAAGTTAACCCCAAGGAGAATTCATATCACAAGAAAGCACATCTACATCAACTCGACACGAAAAAGATAAAGGAATCTAACATAACAGAGGAATAGGAAAAGGAATAGGCAGATACATGGGAAAAATTCCACAATTCAACAAGAAAAATATTCATTTAGGCGGAGACGCAGGTGTTATGTGTTTCACATGAGATTGTGGAACCCAACGGTTGGGTGTATGATGACATTCAGCTCCTATTGTCTCATTGGATCCAGTCCATGAAACTCTAACACATATATATATATATATATATATATATATATATAATATATATATATATATATATATATATATATATATATATATATAGCGAGAATTCACCTTGATGATCTTGAACTGGGAATTAATGTAGAACGAGGTGTAAGGCAGGGTGGAGCAATATCGCCTATTCTTTCCTCGTCTTGTCTTGAGGAAGTATTCCGTAAATTGGATTAGGAACAGGATGGTGTAAAGATCAACGGTTCAAACTAAGACCATCTTAGATTTACAGATCATATCGTTCTCCATTCACAAGACCCAAATGAGCTGCAAAGACGCATACAAAAACTGTAAAGGGCTGGTGAACCATTTGGCTTAAAAATAGACCTGAATAGGAGTCAGGTTATGTTCAATAAATTCGCGAAGGGCAGGAGAATTTCAGTTTTAAGGGGGGATTTGGAGATTGTGGACCACTTTATATATCTTGGGCAGAGGATTTCAATGGAGAGGGATACCACCCGGGAGGTGGAGCGACGTGTTAAGTACGTAAGTGAAACCTGGACACTCACATCGCAATTAATTCAAAATCTTCCGGTAGCACATAGGGGAATGGAAAGATGTATGCTTGGCATTACAAGACGAGACAGAAAACCCTTCGTATGGATCAGGGAAACGAAGGTGTGTGACATAATTAAAAGAGTGAAGCAATTGAAATATAGATGGGCAGGCCATGTAGCGAAGCGATGGGACGACAGATGGACCAAAGCAATTCTGGAGTGGATACCGCTTGATCGCAAATATCCGCGAAGTAGACCAAAAGCTCGAAGGACTGATGACATTTTTAAGTATATAGGCCTTCATCCTGCAGTTGATCGATGCGGGCTGATTATGATGATTGATAAATCCCATTTTGCTTGTCCAGTACTGCATGCAACCTTAAAACTTATACAATACCATTTAAACTGAGAAAACAATGTTGGTTAGGTTGATTCGTTGCTTAAAAGAAATTAATGATATAATGAATTTGGTTAGCTAACATCTTGCTATTTGATCAAATAAACTTACATTCTCCTCCTAATCATGTAGCTATCAAAACAAATGTGTTGAATTTAGTCATCTGAAATATGACAGGTGACGGTCTGATATAATCCTATTTAAACCAATTCTCCTATAACTTCATAACAATTCGTAAAGATTATTAATTAACCTATGTCGAAATTAATTATCATATTTCAAACAAAACAAAATATCAGAAAAATCATGTTCCTTTAATTTAACAAAAATGCAAGTCACAAAACAAAAATTCTACTAATTTGTCTGGAATGTTTCTCGTTCGTGACTGCAAGAACTGTTGATCCAACTTGATAACATACATTGGGATATTATTGGGTTATGTGAAACACGAAGAAAGGGCGAATAGCTAATTCAACTGGATTCAACTGGTCACGTACTTTACACTCGGGGTACAGAAAATAGACTATGTGCTGGAATTGTGTTCTTCATCAATCGAAAGCTGAAGGATAGTGTAGTCAAATTTGACAGTATATCTGACCGACTAGGCTAATGCGTCATTCAGCTGAATAAAACTTTTAAACTTCAAATTATCCAAGCTTATGCGTCAATAAACTATAGGGATGAGGAAATTGAGGAATTTTATGAAGCTGTGGCCCATCTTCTATGCAAGAAGAAATGTAGGTACAAAATCCTGATGAGTGATTTTAATGCCAGAATAGGAACAGCAAGAACTGGTGAAAAAGCAACTGGCCCATATGGAACTGCTGAGAGGGACAATAGAGGTGGCATATAGGTTGATTTTGCTGAAGAACAAGAGCTTTATATTATGAATTCGTTCTATAAGAAAAATATCAGCAGATAATGGACAACGATGAAACAATATTTTGCAATTGTACTGTCCTTAACAATTCTAATATTGGAAGTGACCACCGAATGGTACGAGCAAAAGTTAAGATTGACTGTTGAAGTCAGTTTTCACTGTTTTCAAATGTGATAACATTTGTTTTTTACACCTCTTATTTGGTTCTATTTTCTTTCCTTTAGATCTCTTATTCTGTTCTTGAATAATTCATTGTTTTTCTTGTAATTTTTATTTATCTCAGCCCCATTTTCTCCCTTTCTTCTTCTTTACATTCCTTACTAATGATATTACTATGTTTTCTCTTTATGTAATTTTTTTTCATCTTATACATCTTTTGTTAGGATGTAGAACTCGATGCAATTTTGTTGGTTCTAACTTCATTTTTGCTATTCTTTGTTTTTACCAATTTGTTCTTTTCCTATTTATTTGTATCGCTTTCTTGTCACATGTTTCAGGTGCTTTATTGTGTAGAAAATGTTTGAAGGTTTATCATTTGTCTTCAATGTTCATGCTTTCGATATATTGACTTACGTTTCTAGTCCCCCTATCTATTTCCTCTTGATATCTTTACCTTAGATCCCGTTGCTTAGTTTCATCATTTAATTTCTGAATCCGAATTTTTTGTACATTGTTGTATTATTAGAATACTTCAGGACATGGGCGTGGCCAAGGGGGGGGAGCCAAATATTACCTAATATTATACGATTTCTTCTTTAATGATTTTAGATTTAGCGCAGAGGAACGAAATTAATTTAACCATTTCATTTAAAGTTAAGAACTTTATAAATATGTCGTAATTTTTCGGATGAATATATAGATATTAAATATCATGTAAGTATATTTTTGTTGTTTTATTTACTTCAAACTAACCCCCCCGCCCCCCAAAAAAACTAAATCCTGGCTACGCCCGTGCTTCAGGAAGAAGTTTAGCTGAATTAAGTTCCGTAAATATTTTCTTGGTGTAAGGAAATACATTTCTCTCTATCAATATCATTAAATAATTTACGAAGCATTATAATAACGATTTGCAAATGAAATGTATTCACTTAATACATCTTATAGTTTATTAAATATTTTATATCATATTAATTTAATAATTAATTAATTAAGCAGTAAAGTATAATAAGTTTTTCTTAACAACAACGAAAAAGTAATTAAACATTAAAAAAATATGCATTAGCTAAAAGATTAATCTAATGAAAACTTATTAGGCGAAAAAAATAAACAATTAGATACTCTTACAAAGAGCGTTTTTTTTTGTAAACGCTCTTTATTTAAAATTTTTTCTACCTAATATCGTTATGAAATAAAATCTCTCGAGGGATGTATCCCTCTGGACATATTTCTGTTTAAAAACATTAAATTAAGGCTTGCTCGCAAAACCAACTCCTATGGGACGTTACCAACTGAACAACCGGACACCTGGAAATTATAAATATGTAGATACATTTTTAATTCGAATATTGTAGACGTAAGTTGAATATGGTCTTTAATTTGTCAAAAACAAAATAAATGTAGGGGAATGGTTCACACATTATTGTCCATTACACTGTAATCTTTAACTGACAAATGAATATACATTTTTGTGGAATTTTCATTTACGGGCATTAATGCACACAAGTTTAAGTGTTTGTTATTATTTCCTTCATTTTTTTTTAAATTTCATATGAAGTGGGAATCAAAAAGGATAAAACAAAACAACTGAAATAAAACCTATTACAGCATATACATGGAGTCTTTCAACAAGAAATTTTCCCTATTTTTTAATAAAATTTAGAAGTTGAGTTATACGACTAGGTTTCGAAAATATACCAATCCTTTTTTTAAAATAAGTTATTTTTAAACTTCTTTACGAAAAAATTAAGAAAAACTTAGATTTTTTTTGACGTTTCACTTGTTATTTAATGACATGTTTAATTTAGATACACAGAGTTTGCACAGGTCAATTATGATACTAGTCCTCACTTATGACCTATATGTATCAACATTAATACACATTATATTATATAAGCACAGTTTATTCAAGGGCTTACAAACAATTACACTATTTTAAAGATACATAGTGAGCGTAAATAAACAATTTATGCAAACAAATTTTTTATTCGGACATCCAGAGCACCTAGTATTGCACTGTTTATAATGTTTAGATGCATGAGGTCGACCGTACTTCTCTGAGAAATTGATATAGCTATTAACATAACGTCCTCTTTTGTCATATTTTTCCAATCTGTGAGAAGTTAGCCGGATGAGAGGTTCTGGGTCTTGCGCTTTGCACAGTCCAGCAACTCAATTTTCTCTAAATGTGGTTATATACATATTTGAATTCAAAACTTTGTAATAAAGAATGAACGCATTGACTACCCTCGTACTTGTAAGAAGTGATATTGCTACTTTTCGGTACTATTTTATAGATCTTCAAACTGGATTACTATAAGAAGACTTTTGATCCGGTACATCTATATATGATTTAACTCTATTATCCTACTTCTAATATTGCAGATGGCTTCCTTTTGACACCACATCTGGTCCGAATTTCAATCATTTTCGGGCACGATTTTATAGTGAGAAACAAACATCTCGTTTGTCACTCCATCTACCTACAATTACTTTTGTGTTGCTTTGAGAGGCGCATCTCACCCCGTTTCAAGTTTTTGTCAACAGGTTTTGGGTTAAATTTCCTGTTTTTCCGCACAGTGCCAATGACACGAGTATTGCTATCATTAAGTTGGTAGACCAAACAAACACTTGTATAATAATTATCTGTAACCAACGTTCGGTCAGTGTTGAGAAGAGGTTGCATCAATTCTAGTAAATCTTGATTAGCCACTGGTTGATCAGTCGGCTTAATTTCTTTGCCACCATAAATTTTCATGTTGTATGTGTAGCCACCTTATCCATATAACTTCAAAATGTCGATCCCGTGCTTATGTCGCTTAACAGGTATATATTACAAAAATGATAACCGCCCTCTAAATGGCACCATAGATTCATCTATCCAAATATATTTTCGGGGGGTAAATAAAATGTAGGTTTAAAAGTTGTTGTTGCACATATTCAACAACGTTTTCTTTAGGACACATTTCGTTGTCTGAAAAATGTAAGCAAGCCATCAGTGCTTCGAATCTACATCGGGACATGTTGGTTGTCTTATATATCTCGCATTTATGGATAACATTGGTACTCCAAAAGTCCCCTAAGCTGTATTTTTTTTGCATGCAACAATTCATGGGTCAATTAAAGTTTGTAAAAAGAAAGCAAACTATCGCCGTAACGGTTTTCTTGGAAAACGGTTGTCTTGTCTCTTGTAGGAAAGGGAAGCTATTAAGATTTTCCACAACGTGGCCCCAGATAATTCTCTGCGAATATTTCTCATTGCGTCATTATTTCGTCCATCTTGGTCATTGTTGTCATGCATTCTATCATCTTGGACAATAGTCCCCTGAAATAATAATATTACGAATATAAAATGACCATGAAAATGAAAAAATAGGTTTTATAATTAAAATCTGTATACTCAGCAATCCCTAAAAATAAGACTGTTAACACAAAATTGTAAATTTTCATGATTTAAGCCCCCATTTCACCCCCTTCTCTCAAATCGATTTTCTTCAAAAACAATCCGAATCCTTGCTCGATGGATTACCAACTGTGTACCAAATTTGAAGTGATTGCCCAATTCCTTCAAATCTTATTGTGTAAACTAAACTAACACATCGATAGATAGATAGTCAAACCAACAGATAGGAATTTTTCGCTAATATCTATTTTTTACACGTTTTCAAACTTTTAGGTCGGTTTAGCCCAACATTTCTTTGAAGAGATGTAGAAGTAAAAACAACAAACATCCAAACGTGTGGATACCTACCTTGAGTATTATTGGTCTTTGTAGTTTTCGTTTCTTCCGTTTATTTCCATCACTGGGAATACCCTCGCTGGAATATTCAGAACTTTCTGAATATGAAGGATCCGCTTCAGAATCACCAGAAAATGGATTCTCAATATCACTATCATTACTGATTTTATTAAATGATCCTTAATATATTCAAGCTCTCTTTGCAAAATGCGCCTTTTTCTATTATTTGACATTATTATGTTTTTGATTTATATCTATTCGCAGACAACAAAATATTCACTTAAATACGCTCGTAACAAGCGTTGACACGCTAACCGATGCAAAAGTAAACAATGAACATGTGTGAAGTTTGCTATGCTGCCACAATGATTTCTATGCGAAGACCAAACTGTTTAGAAAAAGTAGAAGCCATAACCTGTAGCTTGACGACTCCCCATATAAAACTACGGAAACTCCGTTCGCGTGAGAAACATAGCCGTCTAAATGCGCTCTCCTGGGTGTATCAAATATGAACACACAGGTTGAGCGGAACATTTTATTGTGTATTAAATATAATACACGAAGGGGTTAACGTGTTAAAAATACAAAAAAAAATATGTTTTAGATAAGTTTTGTATAGCCATAAAAAGATCAAAGGTTAAAATTAAAACTATCATTTATTTAAAATTTATTTAAATTTATTTAAAATTAAACTATCATTTGGACTCTAAATTTGTAAGCTTTCTTATTGAAATCTTGCGAACAATCTAAAAGTTGGAAAAATAGTCAAATAATTTTATGTATTATTGAAAATAAATTGAGGTAGAAAATCAATTATTTTTAATCCACTATAACCAGTTAACAACCACAGCCTAGGCAGAATTTTACAGATGATAGAATTGTACTTCTTGCAAGCGGTGGAGGTTTTTCTTCTCTTTTTATGTGAACAGAGACTGCAGTATGCTTTTTGATCGTTCATGGAATCTAGCTGGCTCATGACCGTTGGCAGTGATAGTATTGACAGTCATCTAATCTGAAAGTCACGGGCCAATTGAAAATGGAGAGAAATAATTTAATTATGTCGTGCCATTGGCTTAACTGCTTGCCTATAACAGTTGTGAACATGTATCACTTAGAAGTTGACACTGGCGATATTCAGCATATTATAGAAAAAATAAAGACGCCATCTCTTTGTTTTTCTACGGAGGTGTCCACTAAGGTTTAAGGTTTCTAATATAGTGTCTAAGGTGTCCATGGCTCCTTTTTTTGTTGTTGTCGCTTATGATTGCAGGAAATTTTCTTTCCGAAGTACGAAGTTTGTTTGCTGTTCATACCCCCATCTAAATGAGCAGATAAAATGAGCGATACCATGTTATTAGGTTACGTCATATGACAATACAGTCATATCTGTATGGTAAAGAAATAAAGATGAATTCACTTCCCGGCATTGAAAATTTACGTTGGTGAAATCTTTGGGAAATTGTTTCTTATATTTATCGTCCCTACCATAGTAAGCGGCTTTATTTCGGTAACAACTTAGCTAGAGGAATACTCGTAAATCAGTTATACATACTAGAGGAATACTGGTAAACCAATTATACATAGTGACGTTTCGATTTGAATTAGCTACGCTCATTGTCAATGTTTTTACCAATAATGTTGCAGCTAGCGTATTAGTAGGAACTATACATTTCCCCAAATATGGAGTATAGTCAATCAAGTACTTCATCGAATTGTCGAATAGCATTACAAGCTTTATACCGTACTTGTCAGGTTTGGAAGGTATGTTCATGCAAAAATGGCAGTTCATTAATAGTAACATACATCTCAGGTTTATAATTTGAACGGCAGTTATTTGCCTACAAATAACTCCCATAATTCAAAATTTGCAGCAAGCGTTGTAATTGCCTTCCGCTTTTTTTATCCAATCTCAAACTATTAATAAAAAAACTAAAATGGCCTTTGGACATGGTACTTCCAAACAATGAGTTCTCTTTTGATAAGTGGGTTTGCGTGTTAAGTGGTAAAACACCCATACCGCTCGAAGCTCCTCCAGAGTGACGTCTGAGTAAGTTGATTTGTTGAAGAGTATTTTTCACGCTGGATTGAAATTTCATCATTTGTATGTGCTAAAATAATATTCAAATTTTATCAGAGGAAAACAAGTCGAAGCACTTCGAAGGTTCTATAACATTTTTACAGTTAATTGTAGGCCAGGTAGGAAGTAAACAAAGTTTCGTTTTGGAATTTTGGATTTGTCATGTAGACCACCCTTAGATTTCCACATAAAACCATCTTTCCAAACACATTATCATTCCTAAAATGTATTACTGGAGAATTTGTTTCATTATATTCTTGTTATTAGAGAATTTATTTCATTATTTTCTTGCAGCATTGATTGAAGGTTTTTAGTAATGCGTCTCTTCTTGAGACATTTAGATGAATGCTGTTTCTTGTTGCTACGAATACTTTCAGATGGTTGTGGCAGTTGGTTTGGCAGCTGCTTGCTTTGTACCTATTCTATTTCTTTAATGATATCTTTGATTTCCTTCTCAGTAGCTTGCACATAGTTTTTGTTAGTTCATGTTCTGGGGCTCAAAAGGGAGGTTATTGATACTTCCCGGACTGCGGCCCATTCTCTGTGGGATCCACCTCTTTCATACTCTTTCCTTATTTATTTGCATTAGTTGATGGGGGTTGGGGTTAAGCGAAAAATGAAGTAAATTTTAAAGGGTTTTTTTTCTTAAATAATAAAGTTATATATTAATGATAGAACAAGAATTCATGCTAGCAGAGAATTGTATTATACGCTTAAATCTCTTAAACTTTCTAAAAACTTTCTATTAAAGACTAAGATGGGCACCGGTTGGCCCCCCCAGGGTCAAGCGGTGGAGAAGGATATGGTGGGAGCCCCCGCTTCTTCTTTTTCTTCTTTTTCAGTATCATCAGGTTCGTAGTCAGGGTCGTTATAGATGTCAGCAGACTCACAATCCAAATCGCTCTGCTTTTCTTCACTGATGTGGTCTTCTTCGCGTTGGTAACATCCTCTAAATGGCCAATGTCTCCTCAGAGGTGTAGAGTTTTTTGCTTTTTTCCTGTAATAATAACTCAGTTATTTATTTTCATGTCCGAAAATAAAGGAAGTCAACATGGCATTTTTGTAAATGTTTATATCACCTAATATTATCATAAATAACTAAACTTTTTCTTTTTTTTTATTTACCTAGATACTCCTTTTTGGTGCAGATAGTCGGTCCAAATACGTCAAAATGACTCACCAAGAAGATCCTGTTGTTGGTAACCACGAGTCATTTAGATGTATACAAATATGTCATTGTGCGTAAATTTGACTCACTATATTTAGTTGATGCATTGTAGTATTTAGTGCATTGCGTTCTCTGCCCACCTCCCACTTTTCAAACTGTATGAGTCAAAATGACTCATGGTTACCGTTGTAGGGTTAAAATTCTTTTAGAGTATCAGCATATTCACCCTCACCTTCCAAACTCCACACAGCGTTTGCGTTCGCACTCTAAAAACCACCCGTGTTTCTTTTCTAAAAGAACCCCGCTACATTTCTAGTACATGGGATAAGATTTCCATGACTAGGTCACAGGTCATCTTTAAACCATCATCTTCTCTCCGTTGGGATTTCCGCTACTTGACCGCCGACGCAGTGGACAACATCTTCAATAACATGATCAATTTGATCCGGGTCTGGCCTCGATTCCGCTGGTGTTTCACCAATGAAAACAAAGGACACAGTATTTTCTAGACGCCATTTAAAGTTTTTATGAAATTTCTTCCCAAGATTTTCCAATGATGTTCACGGCATCTAAAAATTAAATTGTTTCCAAAAGTATATTACAGGGAGCCCATTATTTTGCTCATAGCTTCATGGAGATATGATCGTCTCGTGTAATTAGCTTTAAATGTGTTGATGACACCCTGGTCCATCGATTGAAGCAAGCTGGTTGTATATGGTGGCAAAAATTTAATTTTCACACATGGTTTGAAATTAGTGAGAGTAGCATAAGAATGGCCTGGTGTATTATTGATTAATATTATGACGAGTATGGAGTACTTTGATTTGGATACACTTCCAAGTTTTTCCTAAATTCGCGTCTTTCTTGTTTCAGTATATGTATGTTTATTTAGTTTTCAGTATATGTTTTAAATACCTTTTATATATTTCTCAACTTTGTTATCACTTTACATTCTCGTCTAAATTCTATTATTTCTTAGTTTTTGCGGTTTCTTCAATTAACATTAATTTCTCATTAAATTCTTTATTTTATCTCAGAATGATGTGTACTTTGTTTTAGTAGTGATATTAGTTTTGATAAAATTTACTATCCTGGCAGGTGATAAATGGTTTTTGTTTACTTCCGGTATAATGCAATCTGTAGTATTAGTAAAAGGAAGTAGTTCTTAATCTATGCTGTCTTAAAAATATAATTCGACAATTAGTTTCTAATATATGTTGTAAGAATTCGGGAAAAGTTCTCACGTATTTTATGAATGAGTTGTCAATATTACATTCTGGTAGAGTTTTTAACAATTTTATTTCATCTTTCTCCATAGTACTGGGTTTAAAACAATGTTTGAATTTGTTTCTTCACATCAGAAATCTCTAACATCTCTCTTTGGTTCAATAAAATAGGTCTCTCATTATTTTGTTGACTGTGTGGCCTTAATTGTTTCATTTCACTCCTCAGCTTGTCTTGGTTTAGCCGATCTTCCTTTGTATTGATCTAAAAATGATACGCTTGATCTGATTCTTATTTCTCTCTGTTGATTCTAAAAATTCTATTGGCATTTATTGTTTCATAAGGGGCATAATATTTTTTCTACATCTGTGAAGTTTTAATCCTGATATACTTTTTCGCCTTCAAAATTGTTAATTAGTTGATAATTTGCTAATTAGCATTTCATTGCAGCTACTTTTTGTTAAAAAATTTAGTATTATTGCAGTTTGTTATAATAAGCCGACCATTACTATATTTGTTTGAGATTGAATGTCGAAATTTACTTCTCTGGGTTAACAACTTCCTCTAATTTTTAGTTTGATGCCCCATTTTTTGCATATCATTTTCGTCTTAGAATCATTTCGTCTCACGCCTCTTTCATTCTTTATATTACATTTAATTACTCTTTATTACTAAAATTGTTCTAATCAATTTTTTTGCAATTATTCTAGTTATTTTACGATTTTTTTTACTCGATAGTAAATTGGGACCCACTCCAATTATATATATATATATATATATATATATATATATATATATATATATATATATATATATATATATATATATATATATAAATACATATATATATTTGTTGAGCCTGCCGACCACATTTAACGCATCACTTCACCTCCCGGACCGTATCCCCTTCCATTGAAACCCTCTGCCCAAGATATATATAGTGATCCACAAGTTCCAAATCCGTTCCTAAAAGAGAAATCCTTTTGGCCGCAGCACATTTATTGAACATGACCTGACTCTTCTTCTGGTTTATCTTTAAGCCAAATGGTTCCGCAGCCATTTGCAGCTCTTGTACGTGTCTTTGCAGTTCCTCTGGGTCTTGTGAAAGAAGAACGATATCATCTGCGAATCTAAGATGATTTAAGTATGCACCATTAATCCTTATTTCATCCTGTTCCCAGATTACGGAACACTTCTTCCAGGCAGGCTGAGAAAAGAAGAGGCGATATTGCATCACCCTGCCGTACGCCCCACTCTACATTTTTTCCAAGCTCAAGATCGTCAAGGTGGACTGTCACTGTAGCTTCATCATATATCTATCCTGGTAGATTTACATAGGCTTTCTCTACACCTTGATTAAGCAGTGCATCCATTATGGCCGGCTTTGAGATTGAATTAAATGCCTTTTCATAATCGACAAAAGCAAAGCACAGTGGCATAGTGTATTCGTTGTGTCTTTCTATGACCTGCCGTAGAACCTGGATGTTATCCATTGTACTGAATCCACTTCTGAATCCTGCTTGCTCTCTTGATTGTGCGTCATTAAGTTTTCTTAGTATTCTTTTGGATATTATCTTGGTGAAAACTTTGACCACCACTGATAGGAGGCTTATTCGACGGTAGTTCTTTAAATCTTCCCGTGCTCCTTTCCTATGTAAAAGAATCACTTCTGCATTTTTCCATAAGCTGGGTACTTCTTGTTGTTAGGTTTTGTTCTCTACTTTGGCATTCATGTCCCCTGTCACATATTTGATATCAAACTTCGGATCCCTTTCCATGATTCTATCCAAATCTTCGTAGAACTGTATTTTAATGTCCGGGTCTTTTTCTTCGGATGGTGAATGTGCATTTATTATATACATCTTTCTTAACTGACCTATGATTCTTAGCCTGCACATTCTATCTGAAACTCCTTCGAACCCGATCACTTTATTTTTGAACCTGTTATTAATTACGCCTTTATTACTCCTCCCTACTCCCAATATCGTCCGATCAGTTCCGCTATTAAAAAATATGTACTCTTCCACTTCTGTAATCGTTATATCTCTTTGTTTAGTCTCATATAGTGCCAAATATGTACTATGTACTTTCTCATCTCCTTTATAAGGTGTTTCAGGGCCCCTTCCGTAAATGTACATCTAACATTCCATGTACCTAGCCTAATTCAGTCTGGTTTGTTTTTTACTGTTTTCTTCCTGCTTGCATATCGGTTGCTTGCTTCCAGTCCCAATCCATTTCGTTGCTGGGTCAGATCCATATTTCCATCCACTGTCACCCTTGTTAGTTTTTTGAGTCGCTTGCCGTACTTCCAGTTTTACCAGCATGTTTTCTCGTCTATTTCATTTTTAGGTTTGGCCGTTCATCACTAATTTCAGAAATCCTATTTTCACATTTTTTCCACTGGCCCATTCTTCTTTTGCCTTCTCTTTAATTTTCTTTTGAATATATCTTTCTTCTTTGGTTAGGTCGTCATTAATAATTATTTTGTCGCCTGACCTATTCCTTATATTGTTTTTATTCTGCATCGCATACCCAATCTTCGTGTTGTTCTTACTATTGGTTTGACTCCTACCTTATCTTTTATAAACTTTCCAGTCATCCCTTTTAGAAGGTTAATATCTACTGTGTCTATTGTCAGTCCCAGTATGGCTATATTTTTTCTTATTTCCTTACTTTCTAGCTTCTCTATTGTGTCATTGTTTAAATTTCTTTCTTTCTTCTAATCATTTATTTCAGCCATCACTTTTTCACTTGCGTTTATACTCTTATTTCTCTCTTAATTATATTATTTCCTCCCTTAATGCCTTAGTATCTTCCCTTTGAGCCTGCTGTTTTAGCTTAATATCTCTTCCATTTGAGGACAGTCCCTTTATTAATTTCATGATCTCCTTCAACATTTTATCGCTGGGTTTTGGTGGGCTTCTATGTGTTTTTTTTTTGATTTCTTAAAGAAGCCCTCTAATTATCTTCCTTTTTTACGTTTTTCATCATCGGATATATGTGATTCTAACTGGGTTTTCTTACTTCTCCTTATTCGATAAATTTGTTGTGTTCGTCTGTTCTTTTTGTACCTACACTTCTGTTTCTATCCAACGCTTGGCAAAGACGCAAATAAATTTTGTATGGACTCACAGTTTTTTATTCCCTTATCGCAATGATCACAATTACACGTATTATTTCTAGTCTTTTGTTCTTTATTATTTCGCTTTTTCATACAACTATATTGTATCAAACTGTACCTAGGCTCATACTGTTAGTGATTGTACATTATTGTTTATTTAGTTCTCATTACCCTCTCGGACGTTGTTTGGGGTGTCTCAGTGGTAGTCAGTTGCTCTCCCGATTGTGGCTGGTGAGCTTCGGTCTGTCTGTTGTCTGTTGATTACTGGTTTCCATGTCGGTTGATTACTGGTAGATTGAGGGCATCGTATCTTCTGTTTAGGTGTCCGATTTTTTCTATTTCTATTGTTTCTCGAATGGTTCTTGTTTTGTAATCCTGGATATTTCCTATTTATCGGCAACTGTCGAAATCGATTTTGTAGCCTATTTATAGATGATGTTAGAACAGGACCGATGTTATTGTTTATTTCTAAGCGCCAATTTATGTTCTTTGAGCCGAACTAATATTCTTCCCGCGCCCGGATTTTCTAAAATAATTTTATCTTTGGGACTTCTGATGGTTTGTATGCGGTTGATATAATATGTCTTCGAGCAGTCCAATGCGTCCTGTGACACCTTTGATATAAGGCAGAATTGTTACGGACCTATTTTCGTATTCATTTTGCTTCTGTTGGTGGTTTTATGGTTCTTTATATTATAGACTGAGTAGCCGTTCTGCTTTAGAGGGTCGGTGATCGTTTTAAGCTCTTTTGGTCGGTTGGTGTTGTCGGTAGGTCGGAGAGACCGAGAAATCAAGGTGTTAACAACCCCTTGTAGTTGTGCTGGATGGTGATGGGACTTTGCATTCAGGAATCTATTCGTGTGGGTTGGCTTCCGGTAAACCGTATGTTGTAAGCGTCCATCGTGGGATTTGGTTATTAAGACATCTAAGTAGGGGAGTTTTTAACAGAAGTTTGTAACGGAACACAAACAATCGCATGTACTCCCGGACATACAATACAAAATTGCCAACATTCCAATTTTACTAGCTTCGCAAATAATTTGTCGTTCATTTTCTTTAATCGTTCTAATATCAATCTTGAAGGTTCAAATACTATGCTCTCTCCTATCCCTAGTAATTAGGTTATAATTGCAAAATACTATTCATAACACTACTTGACAATAATATTCCATAAGTTTACTTCTAAAGGCTCATCCACGGGAAACGGAATTCTTTGGAATGACTAGATTTTGGGAAGTAGGGAGAGAGGTGACCTGGTGCAGGTTACTTTCGACGCTACATACGATGCTATTTAGTATCCTTTATGCCACTGTGGGCTTACCGCTTACAATTTGTTTACAATATGTTTATCCATAGTGGTGATTCAATGATTAAAATGTAAAGATTCTCCTTGAATTGCACCGGACACTACTACCCTGCTCGAAAACAACAATAGGGTATGATATTGGTAAGTATAAAACCTTTGGCCATTTTTTCGAAGAAGATGAAGCTACAGTATCAGTTCATTCAGTTCGATAAGAACCATTTTTGCAATCTTTTTCAAACAACACCGCACTAAACCAAACCGAACGATTCCAACTGTGTGATTGTGAAAATATTAATCACTTTAATGACTTTTTTCTTATTTAGGCATTGAAAATGACATGTTGCACTGATTATTTATATAGCAATTAAAATTTTTTACAAACAATTATTGGAGTCAAATTTATTTAAAAAAATTGTTTCCTGTGTATCACCTTGTTTTTTACATCATACTAGACAATATAATATAATTATCTCTGTTTGTAATATTCGTTTTGCTTTTCATATCTCGGGTCAAGTTTCTGCCGTATTGACCCTTTTAAATTTGCAATTTCGCTTCTTATTTAATATATTTGTTCTGTCAGATTGTATTGTTTTGGGTATGGGATTGTTTTTATTACTTTTATAGCTTGGCTCCTTAGTTCAATGTAAATATCACCATACCCGGATCTTACTAAGATTTTTAAGTTTTATTTATTGTAGTATAAATTTGCTAGTGACGATTGATTTCTATTTAATCGGCAACTGTAAGGTCATATATCATATTTTTGTATGTTTGTAAAATCAATGTTCTGTGCTCCAAAGTTTTAGGACACTTTGTGAATTTTATGGTGCACATAATCGCCTAACCGAGCGTTGTATTCGCAGAATTATCGACAAATTCCGAACGCATTTCACGCTGATCTATGCAAAACAAAAACAAGACAAAAACTATACATTCCAAAGAAAATATCGCCACTGTTTGTCCGAAGATTTGTCGTTTGACAAAGATCCAAATTTATCAATACATCGCCGTTGGGCTTTGTTATTCGCCTACATCAAAAATAGCGTAAAAATCTTAGTCTGATCTACTTGTCCAAGAAATCAAGTCGCAAGACCATCGTTTGCATCGTACGTTCGGGCAATGGGCTCAAAATCAATTGCAATTTGACCCAGAATTTAACCGCAAAATTTTGTTTAGCAACGAAGCTCATTTTTAGCTAAATGGTTGAATCCATAAGAATACACAGTATGGTACCGATTGTACATCGGTGGCATCACTGAGTATTTCTTTAAAAACTAAGCTGGAAAACCCGCTACCGTTAATTTTGATCGTTACAGAACGATGCTCAATTATTATTTAATTCCGAATTTGAATGGTATTGATTTGGAGGAGATGTGGTTCTAACAGGATGGCTCCGTATCATATAACTAACGCAACAACCGATTTATTGAGGGAACAGCTAGAACGAAGTATGGACCGGTTAATTAGCTACCAAAGTCATGTGATTTAACACTTCTAGATTATTTTCTTTGGGAACCAGCGACTCTTGACGCCTTGGAAATCAACATAACTCGGACAATTGCGGACATAAGACCCCAATTGATTCAAAAAGTAGTTGGAAATTGGATTGACAGAATGCGCTTAGTCAGAAGTAGTCGCGGCGGACATTTGTCCGAAATTGTTTTTAAACATTAATGCTATTGAATGTTACTTCACATAAAATAAATAGTTTCAAGGCATTTAATTTGGTTGTTGTTCTATTTGAATCCAAAATTAGAGAATTCTACAAAAATCACCCTGTACAAAAAAGCAAAGCCGCATTTTGTGAACTTTTGTTAACACTTACTTGCCCATTCTATTTAGCCAATCTGACTTCCTTACTGCAAAGAGGCTCCCAGATTAGAAGCTACCGCGGAAGTTTGAAATAAGGTCAATATTATATAGTTTTAATGTGAAGTTATTATAAAACACATTATAATACATTTTATCTGCCTAAATATTTATGGTATATGCGTCTATTCGAATTTGTATTGATTACATGATGTTCGGATTTACGAAGTATCTATTTTGGGGACAACTTCGTCATATATTAAATATTTCATCATGGCAGTAACATGTGGCCGACATAATTTCTTTTTACACGAAACTGCTTTGTTAACCAACTACTTAGGAAGAATTGTGATTTCTTTGAAAAAATATGTATATTTTTAAAGACAATAAAAAAAGTATTAAATAATATTGAAATCTAATATAAATGAAATCATTACTATCGTAAGATTATCATATTAAATTTAACACTGCCACCCTTATTGGAAATATAATGTGTTTGCTTTTCATTTATTAATATTTGCCAAACCAACTTCAGTAAAAACAAATAATAGATAAGCTTCAATATGATTGCAAAAGTTGCAGCGATAAACAAAAAGAAAATAACACTTGAAAATATCTGTATGTTCCAATAGCCACATGTGTAAACAAGAAACGGGATACGCTTTGAAATGATACCTAATATCTATATATATTCAAAACCGCAATTTTTGAGACATTTTAATACTCTCGGCGGCGTTGAAATTATCAGTATGTGTAAACATTGCTACAATACTGCTGCAATAATATATGCAATTAGGTTAAATAAGTATAATAATATTTTTATTATTATATAATCATAATTAATTTAAGTAAAATATAAAAACGTAACACATTCATTTTTGTACGTTTCATAATCCATTTAAAATAAAATTATGGACTACATGAAAATGTATATATATATATATATATATATATATATATATATATATATATATATATATATATATATATATATATATTTAAAGGTCCTCTGAGTCACTGAGATTTGACTTTCGCATTGTTGACATTCTTCTAAACTGGCATTAGAAATAAGTATTGATTATAACGATCGCTGATATAGCTCACCAAGCAATCACTTTTAGAGAATGAATAATCATATTGTATTGTTCATGCCTCAATAGAGGATTTATTTCAGAACAGTACCAGCAATATTGTTTGACAAATGTTTGGATCTTATTGGATCTTATTATGTTACAGTTGCCCAGTCCCAGTCCCAAGTTCCAACTTTAAAACTGAAGCCTAACTCGTTTGTGGTATAACCAAAATACCTGTGTTTCAAAAAAAACGAAGATCGTTTTTGTTGCTGATTGTCTCATTCCTTACCTGTTTTTGGATTAAACCATTTTGCTTGAGTTTTCTTACCCATGACCAAGAATGACGTGGAATAAATATTCAAACATTTATCAGTTTAATTTTTTTTAATTTCGTGTTTAATGTCTATTTGACTAGTTTAATTACGGCAACCATACGAACAATTTATTTTATGAATGAGCTTTTTCTCACTAAACGTATTTTCATGATAAAATTGAAAAAAAAAACCGTATTGTATATGGAATGACGTCAATTGTTTGAAATTATTCACTATTTATATTAATTTTTCAGTTGCTTAGAAATGACTATATTATGTTAGTTAATAGTATATAAATAAACACCATGTTAGCGTGAAAGAATCAGATAATTAGGTGTTCAAAATAGTAAAGGTGTGCCTAGACCAGTGACGGCTTCTCTGATAAGACAACTGAGGCGGCGCTACACTAAGATTTAATTTTCCAGAAGTAATCTGGAATGTTATAATAATCATTCATTTTAAGGATTATTATATCATTATTATAAATGTATAATTTAAAATTCATTGGTATTTGCCTATGTTTTCCATAAAAAAAGTATTTCATATACAAGCAATGATATATATCAAGAATAATCTATAACCAACACTGGTGATATAAATAGAGAGTACCGTAAATGCCGTTAAATTATTAGCGGCCGAATCCACTTTCTACCTCGGATTCTTACCACTAAGAATCCCAGCTCAATATGGTAGAGCGGTTAAGGTTACCGGTTTAATGTTTAACGTTTTAACGGCTTTCATTCTTTTGAAAGGGATTTCTGTTTCAAGTTCTCCACGACTCGGGTCTGTCTGCGTTGCTCCCTCTTTACTCCCTTCCCACTTTACAGAAACTAGGAGGAGAGCTTAAAACAACCTGCTTAAATACAAAAGAGCGTTTTTTGGAAAATAGTTTATATTACATATTATAAAATATCTCATTGGCAGGTGCATTTTTTGCATCCGATGTATTTCATTTTACCTACCTGGCTGTACGGGAGCAATTAAGGCATATGAATATTGACCGTTTACCCATGGCTGAAATCTTAATCCTATTCAATCTGGTGTTTCTGCCTTCTGACTGATTTGCATACTTATCTGCGGTGAGTCTGTAGTAACCTCGATTTCGCGAAGTTTGGCATTACTGCGCCAGGAAGTAACTGCAAAATAATTTGTCTGGTTCATTTTTCTAAGGTTTCTTAGGTATCGTCCTGCATTGTGCAAGTCTCGGACTGCATTGCTGATTAGTGAATTATCCTCCTCTGAATTGTTCTCAGAAGTCCCGTCAATAATAATATGAATATCCATTTTGAAATTGATAATTTCACAGATGGCGATATCTGTCACATTAAGTAGTCCGTTTCGGGGTTGATATGTGGGTTTCTCAGATGCTATAATCTTAGCATCACTGATTTCCACATATTCTGTTGCTCTACTTTCGTTAAAATGGCAATTTTGCTCTGTCAAACTCTGGATTTTCAGTTCATATCTTCTATATTATTTTCTCCTTTCAGGAGTTTGTTAAAATCCTCTTCGCATAGTCCGCTTGGGGGTGGTAAACATATTTAACCATTGTTGGCCCACCAGTTAATATCACTTTCGCACTACGAGTTTTATTTTCTCTTAAACTGTTAAATTCTTGTTCCTGGGATAACATATAACTTGACAAGCAGAGCTACGCTATATCGGGTCTATCGATCTTGTACATACTACAGTTTGGAAAGCTCACGCAATAGGCATTATGAAATGTTGTTTACTGTAATGCCAGGCTAATTAGTTCAAATTCTGCTAGTTATAGTTAGGAAAATTTCGAAGTTTGTCCCCTTTTTCCCATTAATATTCCACGAAGTTATTTATGATTGAGGCCAGGTTGATTAATTTTCTTTCTTCTTATAGAGTTCAGCTTGAAAATACCAATGTACAATGTATTATATTGTCATTGTTGTTTTCACTGAGTTTCTGCTAGTCAGTTTTTAGATTTTCCAGCTACTTCCCTAAGGTTTTAATTTGAAGTCATGTACTTGACTTTACTTCGGTCACGTTGGTAAAATGCTCAAAATTAGATAAATAATCGTTAAGATCGGGTACATTTAAAATCGATATTACTCAATTATTTGTCAATGCAAGAATAACTGGCGCTTAACATGACACGGCATTTTCAATAACTTTATGAATGAAATCGTCTCCATACTCATTAAAGTTTCCACTATTTTAGCTGATACACCTGACAAATATTCAAAGTGGCTAGAAAAGTCTCACAATGGTATGTTGTTGCTAACATTGTTGTTAAATTGGCGATTTTTCTAGGGTATTTACAGGGTGTAATGGAAATAACGTTTGTAAATTTAAACGATTCTTCATTGTTCATTTATCAGTTGAAAGAAAAAATCCTTACAAAAAGGATCAAAGACGTACGACATTCCGTGCAAGAAAAACTGCAAAGTTATTAAATCACCAATCGAAAAGTTATAAGAATTATAATTTTAAGCAAATATGTATAAAGGCATATTGGGTAAATAATAATTGGTTATTATTTAACGAATAAACTACAAATAAACTAATGAATATTGTTAAAACATTTTTTTAACTAAAAATCAAGCCATATATCAGCCAAAATGGAATTGTGGCCATATATCAACCAAATGGAATCAGAGCCAAAAACTCTTTCATGTGTGTCAGTGTCTGTATTAAAATTCCACTTAAAATCAAAATTGTATTCTGCTCACGAATATCACGATATACTTCTTATTTACAAAAACTCTGCTGACAACCAGATTAAAAATTTATGAGGACTTTTTCGACGTTTTTAAAAAAATAGGTTAAATCGGTACTTGGCTTGCATAGATTCACACAATTACCGATTACCGCAGAAATTGGATTGCCTCTGAAAGGAAATACTAAAATACAACATGGATAGCTATTTAGAACTAATGACTAATATTATTAATTTTTATTTTCTTATAAAATTGTTAAGTTTAATGTTTGCACAAAAGTATTAAATTTATTTAATAACCGGAAAACGTTGGTTTTACGTCAGAGAAAAATAATAGGAATTAATGGTGAATAAGAATAAACGGTTATAATGGAGACATGAAAATATAAACAAATTTTTTAAAAAAATTTTCAATTTTAAAAGTTTTTTATTATTAATCGAGATGAGCGGATACATGAGGGTAGTCTGAAAAGTTTGCAGCCTAACAGAGAAACTAGTATTTTTTTGTCAAATTTAGTTTTATTTCTCAACATAGTCTCCTCGTAATTCTATAGACTTTTCCCAGTGATGTTCCCATCTCTTTAATCCATCCACATAGTAGTTGACTTATTTATGCATAGTAGTTGATTTATTCTTTAATAGTTGCTTACGAATATGATGGTCTTCTCATTCGATGAAAATCTATAATCCCCTAACGAAACTTTGAGCCTAGGAAAGAAAAATAAGTCGCTAGGAACCAGATGTGGTGAGTACGGTGGGTGTCAATCAACTCGAATTCCAATTCGAGAATTTTGGCATGGCGACCACTGAAGTGTGCAACGGAGCGGAGCGTTGCCTTGGTGGAACAAAACTCTTTTTCTTCAACTTCGACCATTTTTTCGCAATTTCTTCTGCCTTCAGCTTGTCAAGTAATGGTGCCGCTGTTATTGTTTTCTCATTTTTAAGGTAGTCGAATAACACAACTCCATGACTATCCTAAAAAACAGTCGTCATCGCTTTCCCAAACGATGGAACAATCTTCGTTTTTTTCGAAGTCGATTCACCCTTCGTAGTCCACTGTTTCGGCTGCGCCTTGGTTTCAGGAGTGTAGTGGTGTATCCAAGTTTTATCTACAGTTATTAATCGACGCCAAAATTTGGACATAATTCGCTTAAAATGCTTCAACAGGGTTTTTTCGAAAATGTTCATTCCAATGTGTTTTTAGTGAGCAACCGCGGAACCCAATGCGCTGTTAGCTTCTCGATGCCCAAATCTTCAGTCAATATATGATAGATACCTTCGTTTGAGATGCTCACAGCCATTGCTATATCTCTAATATTAATTTGATGGTCGTTTAGGACCATTTAATTTCAGTAGTGGTTGCCGTTTTTGTCCGTCCCGAACGTTCATCGTCAATCAAATTGGCACAACCACGTTTAAATTCAGCTGCCCAAAATTTTACGGTGGCAAACGATGGTGTACAGTCCTCGTAAGCAGCATCTATCTCGGCTTTAATTTGCTTAGACGTATTGCCTTTCAAATTCAAGAATTTAGTGACGGCTCGATATTCGATTTTTTCCATCTCTACAGTAACACTAATATCGACTCCCATAAATTAAAGTTAAACAACAACTAAGCATCTAATTTGGCTATAATAGTTTTGACGAGTAACGCCATCTCTATGCTGAAGCTGGAAACTTTTCAGACTAAAAAAATTAGTATATAGCAGTGGCGGCTCGTGAATGAGGGCGTTGGGGCGCCGCCCCTCGAGCATTTATCACAGTAAACAATTTTTCAGAGCAAAACACCATATTTTATTTCCGTTTAGTTTCTTTCCTTTAACTCATTTTCGTGGATCACCTTGTGTATAGGGTTTCAATAGCATGAAAAGTAAAAAGGAGGAAGGGGAAAGCAAAAAGAATATTTAGCAGCACTATTTTCGTCTACACCCTCCCACTTTAAAAACCCAGCCATCACTGGTATATAGGAAACCATAAATTAATAAAATATAATTAATTTCTTTATATAGAGAATTGATATAAATAGAATATATGATTGATATAAATAGAATATATGATTGATATAAATAGAAAAAAAAATGATAAGTTTGCCTTTCTAAAAAATAGGGGTTTTATTTTTAATTTAATTAGGTGTATTAACCACGGGCGTAGCCAGGATTTAGTTTTGGGGGGGGTTTAGTTTGAAGTAAAATAGTTCGACTACTAGACAAGAGATACTCGTCGATACGTTACTGTGCACAACGTCCACTAGTTCCGATATATATTCAATTGAAATGTAATAATTTAACCCTGTTCACTCCTCGTATTTTTGTGGTATAATATTAAGTAATATTTGGCTTATTTCGGTTTGAACCCCCAAAACCCCCCCTTGGCTACGCCCGTAGTATTAACTGTAAAGATTATTGGCACTATGATACCCAGCTTATATATTCTCGAAGCGTCCAATATTTTCTAAAAAGTCCTAAGTAAAAGGTTAACCTCAATTGTTTTTCTAACCTCATATTGATTTTCCTTTAAATAATATTTTGCATATGTACTGATCATGTGTTCAGTTGTGTAGGATGTATGAATTCTTTGATAATGAAGAGCGCCTATATACATAAATATTTATAAGAGATATTTATGTGTATAAACTCTGTGACATTCTTAATCTTTATATTTTTACAGTATCCTCGTTTGCGAGTTTTTATAGTGATTTTTATATTCTATTTCCATATGATTTTTATATTCTATTTAGGGAACTCTTATAAGTATATTAATTAAACTTTTTTAAATTTGTCAAAATATTCTTTAAGAAACACAGCTATGAAATATATTTCAGTTGACTATTATAAATTAATCCTGTATAAGGCAAATGATTTTAGTAGCTACGAACCGCCACTGGTTTAACCTAATATCCATTATATTAAGGCTGGAGTTTGTTTTCTTTCAGATAATTAATTATTTGTTTATGTGTGTCTATACTGATTTACAGTTACTTAATTATGAATTTGTTAGTTAACATTTGAAACTTAATTTGGTCTGTAGGTTAGCATTTATCCAGGTAACATATAATTTTGAATAAAAAAGATGCTTTTTTAAAATTAAGTTTAATTAATTATATTGCTCGAGGCGATGTTTTGAAAAGCTCTTCCTAAATCTTTACCTATACCAGTTGTTTTTCCTATTACCTGTCAATCTCGTTTATGATATTGAAGCTCCACCTATGCAAGATCTAGATAAGACGACGTAAAATCTAAGCTGTATGTAGGATGTAATATGAATTCAAGGGCTTTGAATTATTTGATCATTTTTATCGTTTATCTTTCGTTGATCTAACCCGAATAATATCGATGAAATTCAGAAACCATTTAGATGGATCGCTTAAATTGTAGATTCGTGCTGATGACTTTATCATTCGGAATCGTATGAAAGTATATTTTCTTCTGAAAATTCCACTGGACACAAAGTAACGAATTGATTTTGCTTATCGGTGTGACGGAATAAGACATATTATTCATCGTTCAAATTTTCAAATTATTGAACAAAACATATATTCTGAGAAAAAGTCAATACGAAGGTGATTAATACCTGATGTCGGTATCTACGATAATAGAGTGAAAAGTGAGATATTTTTCGAATAGATAGCAGAGCGATCGCAAGCTTACCACTATACAACAGACCCCAAAGAACAGTCGAAAATGTGGGTTTTACCCGGCTAAAGTGTCCCGAGAAAAGAGAACATATTTCCATTGGCCATGTTTGTTTTTTTGGATTCGCAAAGCATTGTCTTAATCGGCTAGTTCGAATAAGAAAAAAAAACGATCACAATACGAATAAAAGTCCTGTTTCACCAACGCAAAGTACTTGATTATTCGTCCGCCATTGTAACAATGAAATTGGTTATTATGCGCTACAAATTATTGCCGCATCCACCCTATTAACCGAACTTGGCACCCTTACTTATATTATATATTTGGTCGGCAGTAAACTTATATTTATCCAATATTTCTTCATACTTAAAAAAAAAAATCATTACACGTTCTTTATTGAATCATTGACTTCTAGCCACCGATGTTGGTTCTGGAACACGCAAGGACAAACCACCACCTTTTGCCGGCTACTTTCTTCTCTTTATTAAAGTGATACGGTAATTGACATTTTTCAGCAAGCTCAAAGGCACGCTGCCTAAATTCAGCAGTAGTTAATCCTAAGAAACTGTACCCGAAATTTATACCAAATTTTGTTGTTTTATTTAAACTTTTTAAATGTCGTCGCAGTGAAGGCTTCGGTATTTTATATCTTCTACATGCTTCATTAAATTCAATTTCACCATTCCGATGTTTCATAAAGCTTCGTCCATATCCCCCTGCTTCCAAGTCCAATAAAAAATATTAGTAAACAAGTAAATATCTAAATCGTACCGGTACGATTACGGAATTATCTACAAGTACAACTTAAGCTACAAGGTCTTCAAAGTTTCAAACCGAAACCATTGACATAACCTAAAAAAAGTCTAACGTTTGAGTGTGCCTAAATGATTGCCAGAGAACGATAAAAATAAACGCAAGCCTAAAAGTTACTTAATGATTATAATTCTTCTTTAAAAAGCTTAAAAATAAGCCAAAAAGTTTAATGAAAACTGTGAAAAAAATTTACTTATTAATTATTAATTATTATACCCATTTGTTTTCGTTTATTCGTACGACTAAATATCTCAGGCTTACGGTACTACACTGTGCTTTTTACAAATTTTAAACGAGAAAATACCGGGGCACGACTTAGGCCGTGATACGACTTAAGCAATCTTACTCTATTGTTTTTAAATTAGAAGTACCCATAATTTTATTGTTAATGATTTCGGAAATATTTGTGAAAATCCATCTTCAGGATGCCCCATTTGGGAGGGGGGGCAGTAACTCCCTTAGGACGTATTATTCGACTAAGATTTCAATTTTATATATATATATATATATATATATATATATATACATATATATATATATATATATATATATATATATATATATATATATATATATATATATATATATATATATATATCATCATCAACATCATCATCATCAGCCCGTATCGATCCACTGCAGGATGAAGGCCTCTTCAGCATGCTTCCAACCTTCACGGTCCTGGGCTTTCCTCTGCCACTCGGGTCCAATATACTTAACGATGTCATCAGTCCATCGTGCTTTCGGTCTTCTTCGCGGACGTTTGCGACAAGCGGTATCCACTCCAGGATTGCCTTGGTCCATCTGTCGTCCCATCGCCTCGCTATATGGCCTGCCCATCTCCATTTCAACTGTTTTACTCTTCCAATGATGTCATATATATATATATATATATATATATATATATATATATATATATATATATATATATATATATATATTATATACATATATATATATATATATATATATATATATATATATATATATATATATATATTATATACATATATATATATATATATATATATATATATATATATATATATATATATATATATATATATATATATATACATACATATATATATATATATATATATATATATATATATATATATATATATATATATATATATATATATATTATATACATATATATATATATATATATATATATATATATATATATATATATATATATATATATATATATATATATATATATATTTCTTTTTTTTGGTTTTTTGCCACGATCTAAAACTTAAAAAATATCAAAAATGTCTGTTTTTATGTAAATAAAGAATCACTGGGTAAAAACAAAAAACCACATGGAGACAAATTTTTCAGTGATTCTTTTTCTGTAATAAATTTGCCTAACGAACAAAATTTTAAAAAATACAAACATTTTGTGATAATAAATAAGTAATATTAATAATAATAAATAAGTTTAATAATAATAAATAAGTATAAGTAAGAAATAATAAGTAATAATTTTTTTTTAACGTAAATGTTCCGGGAGGCCTTCTCCTCCCGTTTTTAAAACGAATCTAAAAATAAACTATATTAATTTTTATATATAATGAAAAGGTAGGAAGTCAATATATTTCGTGTGTATGTCAATTATACTTACATTGACAATACATATATAGTCATATATGTCAATAGTATCATTTGTAATATATATAGTCACACAAATTTAAAGAGTGACAGATAACAAAGTATAAAATTGTTTTATTCGATTTTAAGATATTTGTTATTCTTTATCAATAGATTAATATTCACTTAATACAGAATTGTTTGATTTATTCTACTCTAATATATTTTGTAATTATTATTTTCAATAGGATCCGACTTGCAGTTGTAATATGGAGTTTTTTCATAACATGTTAGCTGCAAATTTATTGCTAGTTCCTGATACAAAGTTTAAATAATCGCGTTATGTATTGAATGATCTAGGAGGTTCGGAATTCGCATGGACATTAGTCGTTCACAACATAGTGTGGCGAACAATATAATTATTATTGGTAAGATAATAAATTATTGGTAAAAAAATTAATTATTGGGAAGATAATCAATTAACTGCGCTTAGTAAACAATATTCAAATATTTTAACAATTTGCTTTTTTGTTCTTACCTAACCTGCATAATATTGTAAATAACTTGGAATAAATGTATTTTGAAAATAATTCAATTTCTGCCATCAATATTAATAATAATTTAACTCAACATATAAGTATTCATAATAAAATGTATTGCTTTAATACATTTTTAAATCAGTGTAATTTAATTAATTTTCAATATAATTTTTTTTATTAATGCTAACATAATCTGTAATAAATGCAATTTTGATTGCTTAATTCGGCTTCTCTCATTTAGCAGGCGCTACTATGTTTCAGGGCCTCATATTCCTAATGGGCCTAATATGTTCATGCGTATAAATGTCTTCTACTTCCTCTTCTTTTTGGTTATTTCTAACACACGTACAGCTTCTGAAGCTTTCATTAGTCACACGAAATTATGTAATACAAGCTATAGCTTCCGATCCTATTTTGGACAAGCCTTAGCCAATAACTTGTTCTTGTGATGATCTCAGAGACCATTTAAAATATTTATAAGGGGAGTCCTTTAACTGCAGGCTGCACTATGTTGTTCTAAAATTACTATTAATTTGTAGCATGCCATCGCTAAGATTTTTTGTACTCTATATCATATCATTTCTAATGCAAATTTAAGTGAGCAACATGGTATATAATTTTATAGTTCTGTTAGCATCGCGTTTATGTCCAAACCCGATTCAATAAAGAACTCTCTGGGATCAGTTACTTCACTTTTTTCTTCTCAAACTCCATCTTTGTGAAACAAGAAAGAAAAGTTTTGAAAAATATCATACCATTTTTCATACATTAAATAAATTTATTTAAAAAATATGTTTACATGAATTTCCGCCTTGCTTTATTTCTTGCAAAAAACCAATTATATTTTTAGTGTCAAAGCGGTTTAAAAAGTTATTTGCTCTTTCTTCTCCTATTGTATTCCTTATACAATATAACTTTTTACTATCTTTAAAAAGAGAAAATGATCTTTTTTCGGACGCATTAGATAAGAGAATTGCTAGAAAACTATTCAATCTTATAGCTCTGATAAATCATTTGCCTCTTTTTCAACTTTTTCTTATGCTTACCGGAAATTATTGATAACATTTTCTAATGACTTTAGTAGAATAGATCCTTTGAATAGTTTGGACGCTACCGAGTGCAGTGATTTACTAGTAACATTTATTCTTGGCAACATAATATTTCAAATCACAGTTATTAGGGCTGTTTCATGTTTGTCCATTTTCTGTGTGAAGTCGCCTACACTATCGTAACGTGTTTTTCTTCTTCTGCATTATGAATGTCATTTAAAGCCTCTTTTATTTGGGCGAATCCAAGTTTTCCATGTTTTGTTTCATGTTTTGTCATTCCAGTTTTGTTTCATGTTTGTCCATTTTCTTCAGAAGTGAAGTCGCCTACACTATCGTAAAGTTTTTTTCTTCTGCATTACAAAGTTCACTTAAAGTCTGCTCTTGCTAACCATCTTGCATCAGAAGCTCTTTTCAGCAAGACGATTTGAGTATCTTTACATATTACTCGTTTACTCGTTAAAATTTTCCAGTGATGAATTGACGCAGAGAAAAATGTCAATAACTTCTGCACAAACATAAAATATGGAACTGCAATTCTACAACTTTCTGCAGGGAAAGTTCCAATTAAATTAAAAGAATGGTTAGCACACCGAATAAAAATTGCACTTGGACTATGTTCTTTAATGTGTTCTTGCAAACCTAACTACTTTCCTGACATATTTGAAACATTATCAAAAAATTGTTTTTAATATCCACTCCTAATTTTGTTAAAGTTTCTAATACATTTCCAATGTATCTATGGGAATGAATCCCACAAATCTTTCGCAGATTTAATTTTTTCAATTATTTCAGCTCTTACTTGATTGCTAATAAGGCCTACAAATTCATCACAAATATTGTGAGACAAATAGTTCACATTTCCGTCCTTAATTAGCATATTTTTGTAGACGTAATTTCAAGAACTCATCGTATTCGCTTAGGTATCCTAATTCTAATTAATCCTAATCCTAAGTTTTGTTTTCCATAATTTCATTTGATTTCTTTCTATAACAATAATTAGTCCTCTGTAACAAACTTCATCTCTGTCATTATACACTAATATCAAATTCTCTATATTCCCGATATTTTTTGATTTGTGTTTATGAATATGGCCAATAATGGCATGTGAAAAAATTGTTGGCCATCAAGTTATATAATTTACTACTTCGATGTCTATATTTAAGAGTACGTCTGGGCTATCTCTATCTTCTATCTTCCCTATCTTCAAATTCCCTTTCATCAGTAGCATTTTCAACCTCTTGATTGTCCTCTTGATGTGTAGTTCAGAAGACGTTTCAAAAGCAGACAAGTTATCTGAAATAGATATTGATGGGACTCCGTCTGAATTTACTGGTAAAATTAAAATTCAATGCATTTCTTTGGCTTTTAACAATTTCGAGCTTTTTCTTTTTTTTTCGCTTTTCTGCCCCAATTTGATATCTCTTAATTTTTTAATGTGAAGAAAAAAGTTTGATTGTTTGTAAATAAATTGATTTTTTTGTAAATAAATTGTTTTTTTTTTGTAAATAAATTGATTTTTTTGTAAATTCCCGGCCGCTTACTCCGCGTCCTGTTAAACCCGCCACTGGTTGGCTCATTCTGCTAATTCCTATTTTATTCACTGCTATCTGCTCTATCCGCCTTAGCGGTGGTAGTACCACAATAAATTAAATATGTCGGTGTTTCTTCACTATCCCTCCTTCTGATCCGTGTTTAAATATATCTGAATCAAACGAAAACATACTCACATGGTTAATTTTGAATATTCAGAGCATTTACGGCAGTTTGACCTTTAACCTTTCCATATATCTTTTTTTAATATTCTCTTTTGGATACTCTTTCAATATTCTGAATTTCAATTATGATTACTATTTTTATAGAAAATTTTTGGCATATTTGTTGTATTGTGAGTTATGCAAAATAATATATAATATTTCCTCAATTTGTTTTTCAGAAAATATTACATTTTTTAGCATAAACAATTCTATAAATTAATAAATGAAAACGGAATTTATGCATATAAATCTTTTTCGTATTTTTTTCAATGTGAAAAAATGATCTTTTTACTACAGCATCATAACTTCATATTTAAAGAAAGATAAGGGATAATTGTCAATAACATTTGTAACAATTTTATTTTTCAATATAATCTCCTTAAAGTTTAATATCATTGATGTGTCGATGCTGAAATCATTTGACACTTTTGAAAAATAATATTTTTCTTTTATTGCCACTCATTCCTACAGCGATACATCTATGTTATCAGAGAGATTTCCTATTAAAGCTACTCCACCTTACGGAATAAAAAATATTAGAGACGTAAATTTAGATAATATGTATATGTTCCAAAATTTCGATATAATCCTTCTAGAAAATATCCACTAAATGCAACTTTTCTAATTATAAATGCATTTTTGATGAAATAGAACAGCTTGATACATGATATTGGCTTGGGATATACACACATTGTAAATAATGAGCTAAATCAAATCGGTCAAAGTTTCAAGCTATTGTCACCATTAACATGCCAGTGCAAAATGTACTTGAAGACTCATAAAGAATTTTAAGAGACGTTAATTTTTAGACGTTAAGGGCTTATGTCGTCATTCTACACTTTGTATATTTAAATTCGGATTAAGACAAAAAATCCTTCGGAATGCTTTTCCGGATTTCTGTGATTTATATCTTATTTCGCTGTAAGTAAACGGATAAAATATGCGAGATGCAGTTAGGCTCTTGGAGGAAACTATTTAAAACAGAGGAATTTTCGCTCATTCATTTTAGATAGTGTGGTGCACTGCAATGCGTCTTTCTGTACAGGTCAAAATTAAACTACCTTACGATCTGTTGAAACCTGCAGCTACTCTCAGACGTCGACACGAACGCCGGTGATGAAGGTTAGAAAAAGCTGCAAAGCCAATTACCAATATCATATATAGAACAATTTGAACAGTCTGAAAAGAGAATATCCAAAAAAATATGGGCAGGAAGAGAAGACTTTCAGTATATGTAAATTTGCATGTTCTATTTTTCCTTTATTATTTATGTATAAATATCCTATATATAAATATCCATGACTGCTATACAGAATTTCAATCGATTGTCAATAGTGTATGATAATAAGCACAGCGCCACCAAATGAAAATTACCCAACCTATTTTGTAAACCTTTCCAGTAATGTGTCGAACATAACCCATAAATTTGATCTCAATCGATTAAGTGGTATTAGAGTCTACAGGTAACATACATACTAAGTAACCTTTTTTATTATCGATATGCTCATTTTATAGGAATTTTGAGTGAGCAGTGTTTTAATAATTTTCATTTTGAAGTTTAGCGTGATTCTTTTGGATTTCGAGTTGTTTTCCAAAGTCATTCCGAAGATTGTTGAATTATATACGCAATTGTTAGAGTTTTGATTTACAGAGCAGTTACCAGCTAACTGTTTTACATGGCATGGAAAGCCATCGGACTTATTTTCGGTATCGAATCAGATCAGAGTACTGACATCAATGCGTGGAATAGTGACATGTAGTTCTGCTTAGTGACGAATTGCGTATTGTAAAAATGGGACATTGATTAGAAGTAGCAAAGGCGTAAGGCACAACAGCCTTCTATTAGTAGTAATGGAAACTAGACTCACAACAGTCATATACCGAAAATTTTAGAACCTATTGATATTCGATACAACGCTATAGCACCGCATCATTCGTCAATGCAATGAGGATATCAGAGTTTACTTTTTACCAATTGAGTATACTTTATATGTAGACGACTTTCGAATTTACTCAATATTCATAAGGCACTGATGTCCTAAGGTACAATTAGCCTAGGATAAGATATGTTAACACTAAATTAAACATTTTATTTAATCAATGTAATAAACATTTTCATTACTCGAAAGTCCACTGGGTAACATAGTCCACGCTGGCTATTCACAGAGGTGGCATTCTTGTGCCAGAGGTGGAGAGGTGGCAAAATTGTATTGAATTTCAAGAGTTACGAAAAAAAAACGACTTTTTACAAAAAAGGAAGATTTATTTTAAAAACAAATTTATTTTAAAATAAGGTGACATCTCCATTCTATACAATTTTTCATATCTTAATCATTTTATTACATTCAAAAACTTCTTCCCAACACAGATTGTTTACAAGCAATACATGATATGGACAGTGAATATCAGACTATAAATCTACTGATTTCTAACACATATGTAGGTTTGGTCATATGTGTTATTTCTCATTTACCTCTCAGTACTCAGTACTCATTTTACCCCTGCTTCCTTCCAAATATGCATTTAAATGAATTGAAATGATTGAATCTATAAAAATTAACCAATACGAATTTCAAATAAAATGAAATTATAAATAAGTTAACTGATGTTTGTTACATTTTTAATTCAATTAGATTTTTTCTTAATTTTCTGCCGCTATTTAAGAAAATTAAGCTTAACTCATCAACTAACCTTCGAATGTGAAAAGGGTCACTGTAAATATCACTTTTCTATTTTACTCCCTGTCACTTTTATTAACTTTTTTTAATATTAAATTAAAGTATTTATCATTCATAGAGTTATTTGGTTGGTTTTAAAAGCCATTTTTCTTTATTAATTAATAAATATTGAAATGGTTTGTATTAATGCAGGAAATAAGGAACTTACGTAATAATTTTCGATGATAAAGGCTCGTATCGTAGAAGCATTCAACAAGAGCACCTTAAAGTTAAAAAAAGCTTAAAAATTTGTGTCAATATAAGAAATAAGAAAAGGGACATACTATTGATATGAAAGAGGCTACTATTAGTATGAGGAGGTTTAAACTTTCTTGAAACAGTGGGACCATTTGACATTTCTGCTTCTACTGTAATGAGGACACTGATAAGATCAGAGATTTCATCAAGTTTTAAGATCAGAGCTATGCACGAATAGGAAGTTCTGGTCTATCTATACCTACATATAAGACATGGCGAACGCATCTTTGGTTTCTTGATGAACGAAATCGACATAAAAATACCCGACAAGTGCATACTGTTTTTGTTTTAGTTAGGTAGTTCAGTAATTAGTTAGGTCAGTATAGGTCCGACAATTTTAAGGATTATTTTTTAGTGTCATGAATTTTCATAGCGATGCGTGTTTAATGTCTTTATCAAGCGGTTCCTCTTACAGCGCAACGTTAAATAGGATCTAGAATGGAACGCAATATTCTTTAGTACTGAGTTAAAATTTTGTTTGTGTAATCATCATTTTATTACAACTCTTACTGGTACCAAATAAAACTCGACACCAAATGACCAATACAATATAGCAATTGCCTTTAAAAGTAATTTAAAACTATGAAGAACAACTTTCAATAAAACTAATAAGCAGTAGTTCCTCCATGGGTTTCTATGCATGCCTGTAGGCGATTTGGCATGCTGTCGATTAAATGATTAATTTGGGCTTCTGGAATTCTATACCGTTCTTTACGAGCAGCATCTTTTAGTTCTCGCAGGGTAAGCCGAGGATTGTTTCGTTTCCTGATGCGTGTTGTCAGACTGTCCCAAGCATGTTCAATGACATTCATGTCAGGGGAATTTGCTGGCTAACTTGGTTATTCCCTCCTCTTCAAGAAAATTTTATTCGATGAGGAGGTGCGTTGTCATCCATGAAAACAAATCTGTCGCCTATTGCGCTTCGGAACAGAAACAAAACAGGATATAAAAGTTCCTCGATGTACCCAGCACCAGTGACTCTTCTCTACAAGACCAGTAGAGGTGTTAGTGCACGCCTCATAATACCACTCCAAAACATCACGCTCTCACCTTTAAATGGAATACGTGGTTGAGCTGTTTCTAGTCGGGTTTGTCGATCTGGAACTCCCCAAACTAATGTTCTTCGAGAATCAGAAACCAAGGCAATTCTGCCCTAATCGGAGAACATCACGTTATTCCAGTTAGGACTATGATCCTCCATTTCCCGAGCCCATTGCAATCTTATATTTGCTTTGATGTTGAAGATGTATTTCAAGAGAGTAGCATGTATTATTGCTCTAATACTAAGAAATAGAAACAGAAGAGGTCAACACAAATTGCTAACTAAGTTTTATTGCTTATAAATTGTGGGGCGGTTTGTATCCGCAAGCCATATTTTTCGGTTTTAAAATCAGTCGCGGGAAAAAACCACAAGTGCGGCCGCTTGTATTAGTTTTCTTGACTCACAAAATCACGCGGTTAAAAACCACGGCGGTTTAGCCGTAGTGAGGTCTCGGCCTTACTCTGGAAATTATAATATGCAAGGCTAAGTGCGTGGGGTCACCTCTGAAAAAGTTTACTTGCCGCCACTTTATGTAACCAAAATATTGCAGTCCGTCCTTAGGCCGTATCGGTTAGTTCATCCAAATTTAATCTGTTATCTTTTAGTAGATAAGCCAGATCGCACCTAGTTTATTAAACAGTGAAGTTTCTAGAAATCTCAGCGAATACGATTCTCGACGGGACGTTGAGATATGCAGATTTGCATATTTTAACGAAGCATATGTGAAGCTTCTGGCCTAGCATAACACAAGACGAAATGGATCATTTAATTCGTTATATGCTCTCGGAGCTATATACTCTTATAAAAACCGAGATAGATTTAATCATAATTAATTATTTAGTATCTAATATAAATCGAATTTCTTGTTTTTTATCTTATTTCTTATATTTTATTTATTTTTTTATCAAACCAATTCCATCATCAGAAATTAACTATGTACTATAATAATATTGAATGGATTCGATATTACGGGGCCTCTTTATTAGTAATTAAAATATGTCCGAATATTGTTAAAGACTGCGTGATTGAAGATTGAAAACATATTTGCGTGTTTTAATATCATAATACACTACTCCGGGTATTTTTTAAAAATAGTAAAAATAATTTTTCAAAATAATAGTTCAAAACAGAATTAAAATTAAATTAAAATAGAATAAATGAACATAAAAATAGCATTAGAAACTTTGAACCAAACGTAACTGCCCTTTCAAGGCATGCTATAGTTAATGAACACAACTTTAATTTTAACGCGATAAAAATCCTAGATTTTGAAAAACAATATAAAAAAAGAAATATAAAAGAAATGATTTATATAAAAAAAAAACATATAATACCATTAATTTCAGAAATGATACAGATAATTTAAGTTGTATATATAATATTATTAAATAATAAATGTTCATAATTTTTTATTTTTGCATCTAATATTCCACATAACAAATTCAAAACAATTAGATTATAATAAAAAACAAACATTTAAAGGTGAAAGAATTGTTAATATGTCAAAGTCAAACATGTCATTTAAAAAAAAAATTTAAAAAATTATCACATATTATTTTAAAAAAAATTAAAATTAATTGTTTATTTAAACATTGGTATGTTTATTGGTACATATATATATATATATATATATATATATATATATATATATATATATATATATATATATATATAAATATATAAAAAAAGTTTTGGGGTTAGAGGCGCATCAGCAACTGAGAAGGCTATTTAGCGACTGGACCTACAGCTTAACGTGGGTTAAACCACGGACATCAGCTACCGAAAACCCCGGTCAGCACCCCCCTTGGGTGCGATGGTATTACCAATCGCATGCTGAAGAAGCTTCCAAGAAACGTTAATGCTGCCATCACCTCCATTGCAAAAGTAGTCATCAGACTGCTGTATTTCCCAGGCAGATGGAAATATGCAGTCGTGAGAAAGATACTGAAGTCAGGAAAGGACCAAAAGTTTCCACAGAACTACAGACCGATTAGCTTATTGCGAGTAATAAGCAAGGTTGTAAAGAGAGTGATTTTAAGAAAACTGGGAAAGGTGCTCGAAGATAACACCATCCTACCGCCCGAGCAATTCGGTTGTAGAAAAAAATTACTCGGCAGAGCATCAATATCTGTGTATCACAGAATATGCAGCTGAAGCAATTGAAAGAAGACACGGAACGACAATCGTCCTACTTGATATCGAAAGAGCTTTCGAAAGAGTAGGATACGACGGACTTATCCACAAGATGATTGAGATGGGCTTAACGAGTGGATTATCCAGCTGATTCACTGATACCTAAGAGAACGAAGTTTCTCTGTGAAAATAATTCAGCAAGAAGATGGGTCGAGGCTAGATTGACGCAAGGAGCGGTACTAGCGCCTCGTCTATGCAACATATTCACTACTGATATCCCGAGGAGGGTTAACACTAGGGTAGCCGTGTATGCCATCTCATGATACAGCCATCATGGCCAGAACAAAAAGACCGAACCAATCACCTGATCACCTGGACGATCTGATGGAGTGGTTGATAGCCTGGAAGATCAAGGTGAACATCGCCAAGCCACATGCTATATACATAACCCATAGAAGATGCAGACCCAGTCGCCAGCTGGAAACTGAAGGCAAAAATGTGACCTAGTGATATACTGTGATAAGTTCCGGAGTCATATTTAATGGATATATTGGATAATGTCTTGGAATCAACACATCAAGACTGCCACGAGTATAGCCGTAGCGGTAATGAAGATGGTTTACTCGCTGATTTATATATTCAGCTAATTGGTGGCAAAATTAAAAAATACTAATTATCAAATCATTAGTGAGAAGGACCTTAACGTACGGATCGATTTAATGGGGCTACGCGGTAATATCCTACATCAAAACACTGGAAAGGTTTGAGAACAAACTGGTGACAAGCGCTGTCGACGCCTCGTGGTACGTCACGAACGTAAAATTCACAGAGGGATGAAATTGACTCCTTTTAGACACTGCATATGCCTTATGAGAAAGCCTTCCTAAGGATCACTGATCACCCAAATCAAAAACTATGAAGGCGCACGGGCTATCGTTGCGAAGACATCGTGGGTACTGTTGTCCAACGAGGGAGGTAAGACTTTCTTCCACCGTGGGATTCGCCGCATGGGACTCCCACGTTTGAAAAAAAAAGGATAATTACAGTTAAGTGAGAGTGTTTTTATTTCAGGTACAGTTCAAACGGTCGGTGAAACATAAGTAAGAATTTACTTAGCGCTGAAATACCTTAAAAGTAATCGGTAAATGAGATTGGTGAAAGAATATTTTAATATCCACCTACATTCGCCTACGTAAACCTTATACCATTTACCAAATGAGTAGTTTCGGGGTTATTTTAGAAAATAACCTCGGGTGGTTTGAAGGGCGCGAACGCGAACGCGAACGAAGTCTGGAAAACTCTCCAGATACGTCGATTCGACAACCTGGCGCACCGTTGGGAATTTCGGGATGCAGTTTACGCCGAATTTTGAGAAGTTACACAAGTAACTTCTTTAGAAAGTTACACAAGTTAACTTCGTACAAACGTTTCCCCCTAAGATTCAACTTGTTCGAGGCCTATTACCTACAGACAATAACAAGCGATTAAAGTACTGTAGTGTTATCAGATCTCCTTGTTGACGACTCTGGATTATTTTTTAAATAGCTGATTAACCCTAGATATGTTGACAAAAGCTCTGAAAAATGTGTTAAAAATTGCGCTAACTTGCATTACTGCTACTGGCTCACATTTGATTGACATCATTTTTAAAAATTAATTCATACAAAATTTACAGACGAAATAAACATCTTATAGAAAAAAATTTATCTTTTTTCTTTTAAAAGTTATAAATAATTCAAATGGTGGCATTATACTTACCCCACCCGTTTGTACCTGTTTTATATAAATTTTGTTAAATCTGAACGGCACTCGGACTGGGTCTTATATAATTTATATATCAGTGAGTATATACGTGTAAAATATATTTTTTAAAATGAACCAAACCACAATGTTCGCCTCCTAAACTGCTAAACGGTTCGCGACCCATTATAAGGCTATATTCGCCGTTAAATATTTTAATTTTTCCCGGAGGAGTCGTTTTGGGACACGCAAATGTGGGAGAATATAATGGGGAACTGTTTAATATAAATGTACATTAGTTCGTATTCCTTAAAATGGGTTTCATCGCTTTTTCTCTAGATATAGGGTCTTTAATACTGGGGTTTTTTGTATAATGGAGAATTACACAACCTATTAACCCTTAAGAAAATGTTTATAATACATTTTATATTTGATTTTTTGCCGCATATATTTCAAAGATGATGAAACTGAATTATTGCATTCGAACTACTTCGCAAATTAACTCTTCTGTTAGCAATTTCACGTTTCAATCCTGATGTTCCATCATATTTTCGGCTGTTTTCTAATGCTCGGGTACTTTCTAGTTTCTTTTCTGAAGCCATGCAATGTAGTTTTTTCTCTGCCATCCTTCTCTTGTGATAGTACCATTTAATGCTACTTCTCCTTTTGGATATAACTACTTAGTGGATTTTTGCCTGTCCGACTTTTATATTCATCTCTCCCTTGAGCTCTTTTTCTCCATTATCTCACTTATATGCCTCCCGTCTCTCTTACGACTACCTATGTCTCAGCCTTATCAATCGTTGACTATATATGAATCTGACGATGTCTACCTCTTTCATCAACTGGTTCAACTGTAAAATCATACTAATTTTTTGATGCTCCATCAGGATCTTCTATCAGTCCGTATATTTTAACAAGATCTTCCTCTCAAATATTCAGAACAGCTCTATATTTCCTTTTATCATTTTCCAGGTCTCACACCCTTATGCTACAACTAGTCTAATTAGTACCATATATTTTTAAATGTATTGGTCCAGCTGTGCTTTGATTTGACATGGTTTAGATTTTTGGCTGGACTTTAATTTGGCGTGATTAGATTTTATCATGTTGATATTCTGGCAAATCACCTGAATATTTTTCAGGTTTATTCTCAAACCAATTGGTTCTACCACTCTTTGCAGCTCTTCTATAATGTATTTTTGTAGTTCATCTGGGTCTTATGAATGAAGAACTAAATCATTTGTGAATCTAAGATTACTTAAGTCTGCATTATTGATTTACATTTCATTTTCCCAAATCTAATCCACATTTTTTCAAAATGGCCGGCTTGCGCATCAGCATAACGTTTTGCACGGTCAATTAGGTTGACGAATGAATTTTTGAATTGGGTCAAATATATTTCCTTCAGGATGGAGGTCGATACCTTTTGAATGGCTGCAATGTTGGCATAACGCTGTCATTTCATCGGCAAATGCAATTTTTCAAAAAGGTAGAAGTCGCAGGGAGCCAATTCAAAAGCGAAAAAATTAGTAATGAGTGTCGAGCGATGGAACGGCGCATTATCGTGCAACAAGCGCCAGCTGCCTTGTTGACGGTATTGTGGTCGCACAAGACGAATGCGCGACAACAGACGTTTCATAACACCAAGATAATGCACAACATTGATCGTTTGACTAGGTGGAGTGAATTCCTTGTGCAGAATTCTCTCCGAATCGTAGAAACAAATTAACATTGTTTTCATTTTTGGCTTCTCGAGACGACTATTCTTTGGATTTGGCTCGCTCGGAAGCTTCCATTGGGCACTTATTTGGTTTCTTTGGATATTTGGTTTCTGAATTATATTAAAAACACCAGGTCTCGTCACCAATAACAATGCTCTACTTGAAGTTTTCGACCTTTTTCGACTATTTAATCAAGTTCTTGCAATGCTGGATTTGGAGCAATTTTTGTACATCAGACAATTTGTGTGGAATAAAGCGTGCACAAACCTTCTGAAGCCCCAAATGATCGGTCAAAATGCGATGAATTGAATCTTTAAACATGTTCAATTCCATTTCCATGTCTTGCAATGAAGATTTTCGCTAATTTTATATAATTTTATGCACAATTTCAATGTTATTTTAAGTAACCATGGAATTTTTTAGATTAGAATGTTCGTCATCCTTGATGTCCTCACGACCTTCTTTGAATCGTTTCAACCACTCGTGGTCTCTACTATGGGATAACCAATACCCATCATATACTGGTTTCATTAATTGAAACGTTTCGGAGAGTGTTCTTCGCTCTTTGTTCGATGTTCATTTTTCGACAGATGATATAAACACACTGACACTAAGAACGCGATAACTTGGCTTCTAATGATCCGAATGTCATGAAGGATGCATCTTTCTAACGCTAACCCCGTCAAAAGATGGTGCCACTAAAAATAGCTATTTTAAAAAAGTATCTAAAAAGTTAAAAAATGAAGCGAACTAAAAAGCGATTAGGTTCTTGCGACTTTTATAGTCTAACATCCACAATGTCATTCGCGGTAACGAAATAGGTTGTGGGTTGCCGAAGCGCACCGATTAAAGAACACGTGCTTTGGGCACAGACAAGTTTGTGTCGTTAGTGTTTTCTTTACTGTCGTATGCGATAAACAAATACAACAATGCATCACTTTGCTAGTATCCCGGAGATAAAACGCATTTATAACGTCATATCTTGGGCGCTGCCCCATTCTTAATAGTGGTTGTGGTTCTTTTCGAGTGGTTGCAAAGTGAATGTTATGAACGTGTTACAATAGTGAAGATGAATTTAGTACAATATATGAATAGAAATAATGTCACAATTAACATTTAAGGACCGAATTGTCATCAAAAATCCCGAATTAAATCTAACAACTGAAAGGTGTTGTACAACAGATAAAGTTGTAGAGGTGTTTTCTGCAAATCTTTCTGCCTTTTCCGTTTTCTTTTCTCAATCATCCAAAAGCACAACTGTTTTGGACAGCATCTTGAAAAAGCGTCTACCTCGTGCGACCACTACGAGATTGAACTTTACGTCTAAATGTGTGAATACTTTTTACATTTACAAAGAACAATTGCAAACGTGCCTTGAATAAATTATGGACACCGAGTCGGATAAAAATTCTATTAATTAAAGTCAGGGGTTAATAAATTATTTGGTGGATGATAATTTAAAATTGTTGTTGTTTTTCTTCAATAAAATAATGCCTCACTGCGACAGTTCTCTTTGATCAATTGTAAAGCAGGCAACTAGATGCATTTAAAATTAAGGAGAATTTGATAACTTTTTAACAGCCATTCAAAATATTAGAGACACTATAGAAATACAAATTAATCAAGAATTTGGTAACTTAACTGGTGAAGAATTAATAGCAGAAAGAAATGGAAATTTACTGATAAGGAGGACCCCAACCCGAATGTCAGGATATTCAAGGAAATCTGTGATACCTTAGCCATACAGGTTCATGAACGTTTTAGTATCGATGTCTACCTAGCTGTTGCAAATGTATTTAAAACTGAAAAATTGGTAAATATCGAGCCGTTTTTCCAAATGAAGACATTCACATTTTGTGTAACCTGTTTGTAAACGTAAATTACTTAAAATTAAAAAATGAACTCCCGGTAATGTACGCACGGGACGATTTTATAAAACAAAGCGGGACTGTGCCGCTGTTACAAATGTTTTTCCAAAACAATTTAACGTCAACATTTAGTGAACCTGTGGAATTGCTGACTGTTTTATGTGCCGTCTCTATGACGATTGTGGAATATATCTAAAAAACTTGTGAAGTCAATTTTAAATTTTAATAATCAAGTCATCGACCACTTTGCTGCTCAGACATTTAGGAGATGGACTTCAACTACAAACAGATTTAATGGTCATGGTCCTATGGTGAATTTAGTAAAATTTTATTATCTTTATTTATCTAGGTACCTATTTGAAAATTTGATATCTGGCAATTACACTCATATTTCTACATAGCAAAGTGTATGTTTGATACTAAGAAATGTAAAATTTTTGGTTGCGACGCATTTCTCTATCCCCATTCCAACATTTGGTTATACGTGCCCCACCCGTTTTTTTCCCCACGAACCGCCGCTGCGTTGGACCATACGGGGCGAATTGATACGCCGCGATTATTTACATTTTGATGCCAAGTGACATCAAAATGAGTATAAATAAATCATGTTTTATGTTTCTACTTTAATTTTATACAAAAAAAATGTTTACGTAATTTCTACGTATTTGACCGTAGCAATTGTGGATCTACGTTGGCCAATGCGGCGCTGTTCAATACGAGGTGCTGCTTTTGGGCGTAGCCGAATGGTTTGTAGCAAGTCTAGTACACAGCCATGAGGCGTTGATGAGCCCAGTGGACGGCCATTTTCATTTCAACACCAAATTCATTGGCCTGCGTCTCAAGACTTTCCGTAGAAAAATCTGTCGGTCAATTAGGCAAATTCCAGATTCCTCAACTTTAAAAGAACATCATATCAAAACGAGTCACAAAATGGATTCCGATAAGGTCGCAACTATATATTCCTACAAACTCCGCATAATTCGTGAAGCAAATGATATCGAGAAACGCCTCGATTGCCTTAACAAGAGGGACGACGGTTTTAGAATTCCAAATACATGGAAACTTCTTATTGGCCATCCAAAACCCTTCCAATCAAAAGTCCACCTCCCGTTTCACCCCCTACCCCTTAACCCAGCGTTCCACCCACAACCTTATCTATTAATGAAGAGATCGCGTCGACCACGTTCTTTTCTAGTTGTAAACCCTGGACATATTGAGGCTTCGGGGCAAATCAATTATCTTGATAAAGGCTTCAAAGTGGAAGAAAACGTCAAGATTTTCCAAATCTAAAACGCGTTTCTACCCGAGAACCCAGTAATTTTAACATTACCGACCGCTTAAGCCTTTGTGAACCCGATCAAGCAATTTACAATATATATATATATATATATATATATATATATATATATATATATATATATATATACATATATACATACAATATATATATATATATATATATATATATATATATATATATATATATATATATATATATATATATATATATATATACATATATATATATATATATATATATATATATATATATATATATATATATATATATATATATATATATATATATATAATTATTATTATTATTATTATTATTATTTACGTATGGGTCTTGGTGGACCACGCGAAGTACAATTAGAGGCGTCTGTTGTTGTTAGCCTTCCTTTGCGCCCATAATGATTTCATTCTTACACTATGAGTTTTTTCCTTTCATCAGACCAAGTTGCTCCGGTCTTCCTACATTTTTCTCTCTGGCCAACCTCCCAAACAGTGAACAGTTTCTATCCCGAATTTCACCTTGGGTAATACTTGATGTTCTTAGGTCCTCTTTAATTGCAGCAATCCATTTAATTATTTCTACTTTCGCTCTACTCCTATTTCCATAAAATTTAACTATTTGTTTAGTTAGCTTACTCGGTTTCATCCGTTTTATGTGTCCGAAAAACGTAAGTCTTCTTTATCCTATATCGCTATCTATATCTGTGTATTGTTTGATTTCTTGATTTTCTCGGTATGTTAAGTCGGTATGTTGTGCTATTTATTTGTTTGGGGCCTAACATTTTTCTTTCTTTCTTTTCAATCTCCTCGATGTCTTTCTTTCTATTCAAAATGAGCATTTCTGCGCCATATAGTCATTCTGGCTTAATAACAGTGTTATAATGTCTCAGTTTTGTGTTTTTAGATATACATATTTTATTGTAAATATTTTGTTCTCAAACAGTCTTAATGCAGTATTCATTTTTTGACATCAACCCTGATTGGCTGCTTTTTCCAACCCATTTTCCATGATTATTTCACCCAAATATTTAAATTGAGAGACTCGTCTGATGTTACCATATTTTGTTTTTAGAAATGGTGTTCTTAGTCTGTTGCAGGACATGTATTGTGTCTTTTCAAAGAAAATTTGGACTCTGCTGTTTTTTTAGGATACCAATTTGTTTTTGTGCCGTTAATATATCTTGAGCTAAAATTGCTAGATCACCAGCAAACGCCAGATAATTTATTTTGATGTTGTTCTCCCCAGTTTAATGGGCCGGTCAATATTCATGGCCGATTTTTTTTCACGCCACTCCTGTATTATTTTTTCTAGACGCAGTTAAATAAGAGTGGCCAGAGTTCGTCCCATTATCTCACTCCAGTTTTAATTTCGAAGGGCTCTGAGATGTCACCCATGAATTTAACTTTTGACCTTGTGTTAGTTAGTGTTGCTTTAATAATTGCCAGCGTTTTCAGATCTAGTCTTTGTTCTTTCAAGATTTGGAATAAAGATTCGTGGTTAATAGAATTATATGCATTTTTGAAATCCACAGATGTAAAGACGAGATTTGTATTGTATAGTTTTTGATGTCTTAGGATCAACTTTAGATTCAGGATCTGTTCCGGGCATAATCTGCCCGGTCGAAAACTTGCTTGATATTCACCAATTTTAGGTTCTAACTGTCCCTGTGCTCTGTCTAGTAGACATTGAGATAGAATCTTGTAACAAACTGGGAGAAGAGATATCCACCTGTAGTTGTATACGTCCATTATATCTCCTTTCTTATGTAGTGGATGGATTAGAGCATCTTTCCAATCGTCCGAAATCCATTCGCCAAACTTCTTGCACAATTTTGGTTATTTCCTTGATTGTACCTGGACCAGCGGCTTTTAAAAGTTGAGCATTGATTTCCATCTTCACCAGAAGCCTTGTTATTTTTAAGTCATTTGATTTGCCAAATTATTTTAGCTTCATTCGGCGGTAATGAATCTGGTTTTGTTTGTTTCAGGTTTAGTGTTGGTAATCGGTTTAAGGCCTCAGGACAGTTTAGTAGTTGTTCAAAATATTTGGCAATATCTCTGCAATTGTCTTGGCTATTTAGAGCTAATTTTCCGTTTTCCTTTTGGAAGCAAAGGCTTTGGGGTTGATAGCCCGTTAATTTAGATTAAAATGTTTTGCAAACATTACGGGTGTTATTTTTTTTTTTAATCTTTTTCTGTTTCATTAAGTTGATTGTTTTCGTATTTTCCCTTAGTTTGTCTAATTCGCTTCGATGTTCCTGTTTTTACTTCCAAAAAGATGTTACAGTATATTTCTGTTTTTTGACTGTTCCACTCTTTGAATACTTTATTTCGGGTGAATACTGCTTGCTCGCAAACTTCATCCCATCACGAATGTTCTCTACGTTTTTGTAAAAGGACCAACTTTAGGGCTGTTTTAATAATTTTTTGTTTCAGTTCTTGCCAGTTCTGTGCTGGTTGTTTATCAAGCTCTTCTGTTGGGTTGGAATATCAAGGAGTTAAGCTAAGTTTCCAAAAGTCCGGTTGTATCAGCAACACTGGCAGAGTATTGTCAAAATGCCATGGATTTGTTTAGAACAAACGGAACGTCCATGGAGATATATCGCCTATTATTGGAAATATTTCGTTATCTTCTTCTGCGAAATATACGTTTCGATGATAAATCAACGCGGGAGGATCCAGTGCAATTTGATAAAATGGCTGCTATAAGAGAATTTTTTGAGAGCTTTACCGCCACTTTACCAAAATACTATTGAATGTCTCATTTAGCAACAGTAAATTAAATGCTTCAAGGTCTCCGGGATATATGCAATTTTAGGGTTTATATGTCAAATAAGTATCAAAGTTTATGCCTTAGTTTATGTCAAAATGTTTTGTGACATCTATGGAAGTTTACGTAGGGAAACAGCTCGATGGTTCTTATCAGTTGGAGACATCAAATATGGCATTAGTTTCACGATTATGTCAACCAATATGGAGAACAAAGAGAAATGTGACAATGGATAATTTTTTTACAAGCATAGAATTAGCAAATGAACTTCTGAATGATCACGGTCCGACCATAGTACACTTAAGAAAAATAAGAGAGAAATTGCATATATTGCAAATATATATATTGCAATTATATAATTGCACCATATCCAGTAAATCTGAAGCGTCCAGAAAACACGAGTATGTTTGCATTTCAAGATCAAGCAACTCTTGTTTTACATGTTTTCCGAAATAATAAAAATGTGTTGTTTCTATCTACTATGCATTTCTCAAATACCATCGACAAAGTGAGTGGCAAATCGGAAATTATTATTGATTATAATAGAACCAAAGGTGGCTTTGACGTGTTTGACAAACTCAGTGAAGCTTACAACTGCGCCAGAGCTACGTGTCGTTGGCTGATGGCTTTGTTTTATTGCGCAATGAATGTAACAGGCATAAACTCATTTATGATTTACAAAGGCAATCAACAAATGGATCAGATCATTCCCAGGCAAGTTTTCTTAAAAAAGCTTGGATTTGACCTAGTGAATGAAGACATAAAGAGTCAAAGTATCTCAGAAAAAATCCCGAAATCAATTCATCTTAGACTAGTAGAAATATGTGGAGTTGAAAATGAAAATAAGTTGCCGAGCAAAAATACTTAAGGTAGATACAGTCACAGTGACAGTAGACAAAATTGAAAAACTAGATACATTTGCTACAGGTGCTCCATATTTATGTGTCTAGAACATTTGATACATTTGATAAAGAATGCAGTAGCCTTGGTGAGGATTAGACCACAATGTACCGTTGTGGGAAGTACATTTTTGTTTGAATATAATTGTTTTTCTGTGTATTTTTGTTTGTTTGTGTTATATTAAAAATGTAACACTTTCATTTAGTTTCATAATAATTTTGTTTTTTAAAAAATGGAGAACAAAATGTGTCAACTTAGTAAAAATAATGTTTTTCCTTAAAAGCAGTAAGTCGCAGTTTGACAGCTTTGACATTTTAAAACCAGCTCGGCCCCTCTTAAAATTTTGGTATCAGACATCGATATTAGTAAAAATGGCCTATAAATCCATATTAGTAACGGAAGGTTAGTGGATACTATGTAAACAGACCCACTAAAAATTTAATTTGAAAAATTGTACTGTATCCTGTCGATGCGCTCAGGATTTTCCAAACCGATTATAATCTTTAACATTTTATATGCATATAAAAAATGTAAATGTCAGTAGAATAATAGATATGAAACAAACAATGTAGACTAAACTGGAAGAGATTTACCATTAAACACCAAATCACTTTAACCTCCAGACTCGCGTTTCGCTGACCAGCATCATCAGGAGATGATGCAATCTATTGAATCAGATTGATTACATCTCCTGATGATGTGAATATGGTTAGCGAAATGCCCGTCGAGAAATTTAAAACAGTGATTCGGTGTTCAGGGTTTCGAATTTAGTGTTTCACAACAAAGATACCAATAGAGGAATTGAAATAAGGTAGAATCTATTTTTTAGAAAATAAAAATTAGTCACCCAACTCGTAATATTATAACTTAAAATATAAATAAATATTTATTTGGCTATGAATTTTAATAACAAAAATACACTGTTATTTCAGTTTTATATGAAGAATTATTTAATTTAAAGGCGGAACTAAAGCACTTTACTAAAAAGGTAAAATTAAATTATTAAAGGGCTAAATGACCACATAATGGGCAGTAAAACTTTACGGCAATTTTAGAATTACAGGAAATGGTTTCATCTACACCAAGATATAACATTTACTGCGAAAAACTAATAGCTGGTTTCTTAAGCGAAAATTATGTACGAGGTATGTAAATTTTACTAATATTATAAATTTGGAAGTATGTTTGGATGTTTGTCCTTCAATTACGCCCGAACGAATCGTGGAAGGATTCTAAAGAAATTTGGCATAGAAGCCGATTATGTCGTGGAATAGGACATAATATATAGGCTGTATCTATCTGTCTATATCTATCTATATATATATATATATATATATATATATATATATATATATATATATATATATATATATATATACAGAGTTTACCCAATAAGAATCGGGACTGAGGTCATAAGAAAAACATTTAATGAAGAAAATATGTAAAACAACTGAATATTTGTTTGGTCACGATAACGCTGCATGCGTTATTCAGTGAGAACAACTGAATAATTTAAAAAATACGACCCTCCTATATCATTATACCGCTGCCAACGGTTTTTCCAGTCTTCAAATATGCCCTCTGGAAGTCAACTGTAAGGCTATTCAAGCACTGTATGTGTCACTGCAACTGTAAGGCTATCATAACACTCCGTCGAAGCCTTTTGGACAGCCTTAATTATGCCGAAAGGATGTCCTTTCAGGCTCTTCTTTTTCCGAGGGAACAAAAAAAAAGATATGGAGGAGGAGCCACATCTTGACTACAAACGTTCGAGTGTTTCTGCATAAAATTTGCTCTTCACTGTTTGCCCAGCGGGCCCAAACTCTTTGTGGGGCATACCTTTTATATCTAAGAAGACAATGAGCATCGATTTCACTTTTCAGTTGCTCATGCGAAATTTTGTTCATCGAGGAGATGCATTTGTGTGCTATTCATAACATTGCATTTTGGTCTTCGGATCGTACTCGAAAATCTAGGTTCATCACTTGTTATCACTCTGTTCAGAACATTTGTATCGGCCTCCAAAGGTTTCCACAGTTTACGGCAAATCATCACAAGGTGTTCCTTCTGCTCGTCTGACAAAACCTTGGACACCAACTTCACTTACACCTTTTGCATTTGTAAATCATCGGTTACAATTTAATTCATATTTGATTTCTGTAAATTCAACTCCTGTGCCATCAAACAAATACTTAACTGACGATCAGAGTTCAGAAATTCTCGCACTTTGGCCACATTTTCATCGGTTCGGGCCTAGATCGGACATCCAGCATGGTGTTCGTCTTCAACGTTTTCCCGGCCTCCTTTGAATTTTTATGGCACTCAAAAACACATGCTCTGGTCATGGCTTCGTCCTTCACGGATCATCACGTGATTTCACGCATCATCAAAAAATATGATTTCGTAAGGTACACTATAGGACTACTGAGATGCCACAGATACTAAGTTCGAAAAAGGTATAGAAGAGTGAAAATTAAGTCTGTACTTTACGGTAGATCCATCACTGGTAACACAGTATTTATATTGGCTTGCTCAAGTCACGTGACAAATTAATATTCACCGCCAAATTTTCAACACAGAATTCAATATTTCCATTTTCAAGCCCAAAAAGGACATATGCGATTTTGGCGAATGTGTAAAAATGACGGTCAATTAATTCAAACAAATGATCTTGAAAAAGAAAAATACAATAACCACTTAAAACTGAAACTGCAATATAAAATCGAAAAAGATCAGGACAAAAAGCTTACAAAAGGTTTGAGTAGTTCGAATGAATATTTCATTCGAAATGCTCAAATGTATTTGTACTCCCTAAGGCTTATCCAAGTGTCCAACTTCTGCTACAAATGGAAATTAAACGTATTCAATACCATAGCGCATTGCACGGTGAATAGAAAAACTTAGTTTGGAATAGGGCAGGACATGCCCGATGCCAAATTACCTTCAACTGTATAAAAATTCTAGACGAAATAGTCTCCGATAGTTTGGACATAAAAAATCTTGTTCTGTGGTTCCGCAAAATCGGAACGGCATTGTGTAAATTTTTTAGTTTATTTCATGAAGCATTATCCACAAATAATATTGATTGGACAAAAGTTTTCCAAAACTGGTCATAGGATCATCTGACGGATGGGCTGTATTCATAGCCTAATTGAACTAAAACAGGTACTGCGAAATGTATAGCCCTGTCTCAATCATTGGATCTGTTAAAGCGATTGAGGACAAAATGGTTTTGATTCAAATGGAAAACGAAGATTTGGAAAAAGAAGATTGATTTTCAGAAATACAGTCAGCAAAGCATCTGCAAGTACAGTCCACTTTAATAAAAATACGTATCTTACAGAAATAATTTTAAAGATGAATTTAAAGAATGTATTGATAAAAAATCAGCCCTATATCGCGAAAACATGTTAAGTTCGATCCACATCAATAGAAATTTTCGTTGTGCGGGCTGTATGTGTTGTATGTAGTGAGCTTACGCGGCAATGTATACGCTCTGACACACAAAGTCACACACAAATATTGTCGCCGCAAAGCACGCACACGAATCACCTGCTGGCCACCAGATAATTCAAACAAATTGTTCCAATAAATTCAAAACACACGCTAAATTTTATTGATCTGGACCCAGCTTTATGGTTCAAGCAAAAAAGGACATTGACTATATGTTAAAATATTTGCTAAAACCAGATACAATTTATTTGAATTTTCTTTTGATGTAAAAATTTAAATTTTAGTTGTAAAATGTAGGTGGAATCCAATGTTTGGACGAAGTAAAAATTTTTGTTACTTTTTTATTTTTATTACGCCAAGTCCAAACTAAATTTTCAAATCTCGAAATCTCGAAGAACAAGAAATATTTTTTCCTTAATCTATAATAATTTTCTTAAAACTGTCCATGTTTAATATTGGGAAAAAATTAAATATTATTTAATAATATTATTATGTTAACCTAAACTTTCTGATTTTGTTTTCTTCAATTTGAGTTTTTTTGACTTGGCACACTCCCAATACCCAGGTGACGAAATGTAGGCCAGTTTTTGGAATTTAAGTCCTGCGGACTTAAAATTTGTTAGAAATGTTCTTCATGCATCATAAATGTTCCCTAAGGACGAAGATTCATAAAAATCAACTCCTAAGGAGCGTTACGGGGATGTAAAAGATAAATATACTCCGAGACTCCTGAAATTTGGATTTATATCGTTGTGAATCCCTCGAAATTTTATCTTCTTGAAATGTATTGGAAAAAATTGTCAAATAGCAGGTAAAAGCTATGTAATTCTAATAATAGTTGTAATCATAAAAAAATCAATTATTATTAAAGTTTAATTTACGCCCAGCGAAGCGGGCGGGTAGCAGTTAGTAAAATAATAAGATTGATTTTTATAATTTTTTTATTCAATTGAAATTATATTTTTACATTGTATTTTTCAAGTAGTTGCCTTGAAAAGCCACCCAGCCCTTGAGACGGTTAGTTCACTTCAGCTGATCGATTATGGCCTTTTCAATGTCCCAGAACAGCATCCTTACAGCTAAATTTTTAATCTTGGGAAAAGAAAAAAACTGTGATGGTGAATAGGAGAGCTGCAAAGCTACATTTACTAAAAAATCGTTTGTTGAAATCGTTGTTTGGCAAGGCGCATTTTGTTTGATCTCACACAAATTACCTTTTTTTCCTTCAAAAAAATTTGCAGTGAAAATGCTGGTTTACCATTTGACGTTGAGGCTGAAATTCCTTATGGACGATCCTGCTTCAGCAGGATCAGGGTGCCTTTGATTCTTGATTTGCTCAGTATGGTCGTGGTGAGGTTGGAGTGTGCTATTCCTGGAATTCCGGCTCGTATTTAAAATTCAAGACTCGGCACAAGTAATGACGCGTTTCAATTCGCCTCAAAAAGTACACACTTGAATTCCTGCTGTTGAGCTGAGAAAGATTTTCCAGAAGCATATCCATGCAGATTTTCTTCATCCCCATTTCGTTGGTCAAAATCTAAAGAACGTGTGTGTAAGTTAAATTCAACTCTTCACAGGTCATTCTGATTATCAACCGTTGATCAGAGTGCGCAAGAGCCCAGATTCTGAGGATATGTTGAGCACTTCTTAAAGATGAGTGCTTCAGCTCGGTAATTCATTTTCAATCGAGGCTCGGCCTTCTGAGAATGAATTAAACCATTTGAAATTCTGACCCCCTGTCAAAATACTGTTTCCATAGGCCTATTGAAGTTTTGCAAAAGTTTTCGACTGTGGCCAGGTCTGAAACAAAACTTTATAGCGCATCGTTGCTCCAAATTGTTGTCACTAATTTTTAGAATGCACTAGAAAATCCTGGTTGAGGAAATAATTGCTATAGAATACAAATGACTGTAATGAGTTCAAACTCGTACTGAGGATGCATAAGATATTGGCCTGCCTTTCCACCATAGCGGAAGCGAACAGTGTTGCCAGATCGAACGTTACGCCACTACTTTCATTACTTTATTTAAACACCTTGTATAACAGATACGGAGCCATTTATAAATAAGGATCATATATTAGTGATATGTAAGTACTACGATTTCACCTCTTATACTAAAGCCGCAATAAAATGCGGCAACTGAGCTAATTGCAGTGTTTAACAGGATGCACAGTGGTCCGAATGGGCAGTGTTGGTGGATATAATTAATAATTAATATATTTTAGTAAAAAAGATTAATTAATAAGAAATTGGTATAAAAGAAAATATAAATGATACAAATTACTTTCTTAAATCTTTCTTCCGTAAATTAATTTTTTTAATTAATTTGTTTATTAAAATTATGTTTTTAAACCTAAATCAGACTTTCTTAGCTATATTACAATATAACGTAACAAAAAACCTCTAATTGTTAATTTTTTTTGATAAAAATTAAGGGTCTCCCCAAATATAGTATGATTGGGTCCAACTTAAACTGACTAGCGCATTACAAACTTTACCATCTACCATTGTTAGTAATATTTTATGATGAATAAAAATTTCAGATCCACCAATCTCAAGTTTCATTGATTCGAAGGAATTTATTTCATTCTGAATTTATTTTGTTTCTTGGCCGGTCAACATTTTCTTTCGCAAACCGCAATTTAATTGACGTACAGAAACGTGTTGATAAAAATCTAGGATTTTGCCATAGCAAACTCAACAAAACACCTCTGAATCCTGAGTAATGAAAAAAACAACGAATTTTTGTCATCATTTAATTTCAAGGAGATGCTGGTTCTAATCCCGCTAACAGTTTGATTGTTTATATGTTGTTTGTATTTTTGTATATTATTTCAACATATTTGTGCGCTAGCTTTCTTTTTAAATCGTCCCTCATTAACAGCAGTCACCAAACTAAGTAAGACCGGATATCTCCTGAGAATTCTTTCCACTTTGGTCACTCGTCAGTTAGTAGACTAAATGTTAAAACAAACTAAGGATTGATAACCCGAAGAATTGCTGACAGATGTTATTTAATAGATGGTGACCGTTGTTCAGGATCCGCGTTATTCCATTCCCTAAATAGTATCAGTTCCTGATGAGTGTTTAATCCAAAAATTTCCAGCTTTTTAAAATACGGACTTCCAACGGCCACTGAAATATTTTTAGGAATGATATCTTAAGAAAACATCGTATATTAATTCAACCCATTACTTCTAATACTGTATACAAAATTATTTATATTTAATAATCATATATCATCACAAATATGCTGCTTATACTCACGTATATTTTGATTTTTATTAATTTAATATTCACGTTATATGAAATAGTCCGAATAACTTCAATCCAGAGAAAAAAAGTTATAAATATAAGTATAAGTAATTTAAAATACATATTACAAATACATGATTATTTAGTCTCAATCTGCAAATCTCTATCGGCATTTCTAGTAATCAATAAAATATACTAAGGCAGCAAAAAAAGTATTTTGAATGCGATTAAATTAAACTATCAAAATATATACCATAACAAAAGAAGACAGGACTCATTTCGCACACGAAAAATGGAATAACACCAATTTGCATTAATTACCTGGATGTAATAATACCTACTACACCATTAACTATACCAGCAAAAAATTTCGCAAGGACCATAGGAACAAGAATAACAGAACAGTTGGAAAGCGCACTAGAGAAAAACATGTATGCCCAATATTTACGTTGAAACAAAAAAATGCATATATGTTTTGTATCTAGAAATAATATTCTAGAACATTTTAAGGGTGGGACTCATGTGGAAGTTTAGAAAAAAAAGGGACTAGATCAAGTCATAACAACAATAATTTAAAGCATGTGTAGTAATACAACATATAACCTGAATACATATCCTGTATTCTCAGAATTCGAAACTCATTTAAACACATAAAACAAGGGTTCAGTGTACGAGAAGTGCTCAGTGCAGAGTGCTCAGTGCACAAAAAAGACAAAACAAATTAAAAACACTACATTTAAACTATTGGAGAATCGGACGCGTAAAATTTTTTGTACTTTTACTTCTAGATTTATGACATATATTAACTTACTAAAGGAGGAAAAACAAAATAAATGCAGCACACCCGAAATTCCTGATATAAATCGAAGACAAGTTAAAAAAAGATAAATTGTTAATTAATTAGGATGGTTAGGAAAAGTATGAATATATGTCTGAAGAAAGGCTAACCAAGTAGAAAGCTAACCATACGAAACAGTAGAAAAGGAATACCATAGAAAAATGGCAGGCAAACAAATGTATTTAGTGGAAGGGTATAAAAGAACTGCTGCAAGTTTGAATGGTTGTAAAAAGAAAATCATTTAATTCCCCTCACCATCTAATCCTCTACGGTAAACAGACGTAGGGTTAAGTAAGTGTTGATAAAATATGCTGTTATGTTATATAGACTTACTCAGCTCCTCATTATTCACTAAAATAGAATTATTATTATGCAATATTAAATCTCCTAAAAGAAAATGTATGCTTTTTAAAATCCTTATATTATTTTTGATTGATTTGTGCGTTACTTTGTGATAGTTCATTTTTAAACAGAATAAAAAAAATCTTTATTATCTATCATTTTTATTATAAATTGTTAATTAATTTTAATTTGTTAATGTTAATTAATTTAAATTTTTAATCAATTCATAACAAGTTTTAAAGTAATCTTTGAGAACGTAACATTGTTTTACGAAATTATAATCACAGGAAATTAAAAAATAAAAGATAATAAAACTAAGTAAAAAAATGTTTTATTCGATCGTTATATTATACTTACTTATATTTGTCTTGTGGTAATATTTATTCTGCCCTTTAAGGATAACGACATATTACTTACTTTCTAAGATTAAGTCTGTCATGACTGCATTGTGGGGAACTTTGGCTTATGTTTAATTAATATCTTGCATTATGTTTAAAAATAAATTATTCAATTTCAGTACCAATTGAAATGGTTATACAAGTTGAATTTTTGACAGAGAAACGGGCAATTATTAAAACTCTGGAACTAATTGAAATAGTTTATTTAAAATATTAGAAACAAACCACGTTACAGAAGAAAAAAGTAGTTTAATTTAGTTTTTAAAGATAAGGACTTCTGTCCCATTGTAGACTCTCTTCCATTCTAAACAGTTCATCACGGCCTAATATTTCTTCTTAAATTTGAGCTATTCTGTCTCGAATATTTTGAGGGTATTAACGCAGACCCTGTTTTTCAAATATACACACAAAAAATACAAATTACGTGCAGTTATATCTGGCAAGTATGCTAAGCAGGCAAAGTGATCATATGTTATCTTATTATGCTATAGAAACAACAGCTTTTACGGTCCTGTCTAACAGCTTTTATAGATCGTCAAAAACTAAGGATCAATAATTTCTATTGGAATCTTCGGTGTGAAACTGAACTCAAGGAAATTTACCACTAAACACCGAATAATTTTTTTTTAAGTTCTCGACGCACGTTTCGCTAACCATGTTGGCATCGTCAGGTCATAATTCTAAAACTAAACTATGTTCTATTTATGCTGGCCGCGGTGGTCTGGTGGGTTAGTCGCCTGCCTAGCAATCCAAATGTAGCTGGTCCAATTCCAGCGCTTGGATGGGTGTTTTTCTTTAATTCTTCTGTCCGTCTTACTTCCTACCCTGCAATCATACTTATATACACTCACATATACACACACTTATATACACTCACATATACACATACACGCCCACCCATATCCACACCTAAATGTCTATGATTGTTTCTAGGCAAGAACACTCTTTTACACAAAATCCGACAAGGAATTATCCCCCAGTCACGCCAGTTAAAGGCTGGGTAAGACCGGATGCCTTCTGAGAAGTGTTCTGCGCTGGTCGCTTGCCAGTCAGTAGGCTTCCTGATAGATTTATGGGTAGGCACATAACCAAGCGTTTATAGCCTGAGGGGAATACTGGCCTGAGCTTATCGGTTGCTGATGACCGTGGTTCGGAACCCACGTTAAGCTGTAGGTCCAGTCGCTAAATAGCCTAAGATGCTGATGCACCTCTAATCGTAAATCCCTTTCCTTTCCTTTTGTTCTATTTATATGAGAACCCTAATTGCTAACCTACTACCTAGCATACTACATACCTAATGAAGCGTGTAAAAAAGGATACAAGAAAAAAGAAAAAATAATAAAAAAGGGGAAAAAGAGAACAAAAGAAAGACAAAATAAACCCTGAAGTTTACTGACCCCTAGATTAATAATTGAAAAAGTTGAGTGAACGGAATAGGTCATTTATCCCGGTTCATGATTTTCTTGCATTTTTTTATTTGAATGCTTTCATATGCATCCAAAGCCCTGTTGTTATTTACACTTTTAACCAGTCTTAAATTACTAATGTCTGAATGATTGTGGCGTGTTTATTAATTTTTTTCTTTAGTGAGTTTTTACGCCACGATCTAAAGCTCAAAAAATATCAAAAATATCTGTTCTTATGTAAATACAGAACCACTGAGTAAAAACAAAAAACCAAATTTGCCCAATAAATTTGCCCAACGAATAAAATTTAAAAAAATATAAAAATGTTCTAAAAAAATATACAAACTTTAACGTTAACGTTTTGGGAAACATTCTTCTCCCGTTTTCAAAGCGAATCTAAAACTAAATTATATTAATTTCTATAAATAATGAAAAGATAGGAAGTAAATATATTTTTTGTCTATCTCAATAATAAACTCGAATAGATTTACCACTAAACACCAAAACACTTTTTCGAACTGCTCGACGCACGTTTCGCTAACCATGTTAGCATCATCAGGAGATGATTTAATCTGGATGTCAATAATACCTACATTGATACGTCAAAGGAAACCAAGACCTCACCTTCCTGCAGATATGAGTTTTTGACTTTGACTGAACAGGAAAGTAGTTGGTTTGGTAGATTTTCAAATTCCTTTGTTAACCATTTTGCCAAATTGTATGTTGGAGAATCAATGCTGCTGAAAAAAAAAGTGATTCGATGTTCAATAGTAAATCTCTTTGTGTTTAAGGATCATTAATGTTAAAAGATAACATTGCACCCAACGTTATAAGGGTTTCTCGCGCTGTTGTCGAGGGATGTTATCAGACAAATATTAAATATTTTGTTTATTTACAAAATCCATACTTTGTGGGTTCATAATAAATTGTAAACAGCATTTTCATTTTCATCTGAAAGAGCCAAACATGTATGCAGCTAGCGTAACATACAGCTCTCAATGAATGCATGCACTACCTGAAATTTACATGGGTTTCACTTAAAATGTTGAAGTAAGAGTACGTAAAGTACTGTATCGTACAGTATCGTAAAGTACTGTTCGAAATGTTCAATGGAACTGCATGACGATGAACAGCACGTCATGAATTGTGTCGAATAACGGATCTGACTTTTTCTATATTTGTAGCCTTACACTTAGAGGATTTTTTTATAGTACAGAACTAGTTTTTGCAAAGTTTTTGAACTATGTTTTGATAGTACGACCAAACTGTACCGAACCATCACAGTCAATATTGAATTGGCGATCAAATAACCACTCAGCTGACAAAATACACCCATTATGTTTCTTATATATCTTAGAGGCAAATACAATGGCAATGTAATGGGTCGTTCTATTATTTTGATTTTGATTTGAGTGATTGATTTTTTCTAATTCTATGATTCTAATATACAAATATCAAGATAGTCGCTTAACCGTTATCCGAAAGACAGTCGAGATATTTTCTATTGGATATCGTCCGTTTTTCAGCCGCCTTTGTACATTTATATATTGTAGAGTATTGTAATGCTTATTCACAAATGATATGTCTAATGCATGCTTTAAACCCATATATTGACATGCAATTAAAATGTGTAATATGTATAAGTCTATCGTTATACTTACTTACATTAAGTAGAAAGAAATTTTTCAGTTGAATGAATTCTAATTCCTGCCACCATTCTATTTTTTACGAAACTTATTATTTATTACAAATTATACAATTATTTACAGGCTAGTTCGGTAAAATATCTCATGTACTCATATGGACCTATCTTAGTTGTCCATTTGGCGAGTGTACTAACTTTACTAAATTATACAAAGTTTTCCATATTGAAAAAACTGCGAAATTGTTTGTCTTATTTTCCCATCTAACTTAATTTGAATTAAAACACTGAATTTTGTTATCATATTTGACGTGGTTGTAGAACTGTCTATATTTTTTCGAATTTTGATTTTCCTTTTCCATAATATACTGTCCAAAAATTGGTCTCACACAAATTGAGTAACGTTTCACTCTAGTGGCTGTAATTGGGCGAAAGGCAAACGCAGAAATCTCCAGCTTAGAACTTAACTAACTACTTATGTCAATTACATTCTGTTAAAACCGCATATCCATATGGTCATATAGAAAAAGTAACAAAACTGATATTACATAGATAATCATGAGCAATTTACGGAATATCTTGTTTTCAAAATGTGTCTGGTTTGAGCAATAAATCTGAAGAAAACTCGGAATTATTCAATTAGATCGAATAGAAGTGAATCAACCCTCTTTCAAAAAAAACTAATCTCTATGTTAACTCAATAGCTTCTTCATGTTGCTTAATACATGCATTCTAATTCTTTCCACGATTATTATCTTTACGAAACGTATTCTTATACAAATTATACCAATTATTTACAGGCCAGTTAGTTAAAATTTCTGATGTACTCACCGTACTAACTGTCGAACACTAAAACCAAAATCCTAATTTTTGTTAGCTTTATTGATATTTTTTCGTGGTTTGTCTATATTCGCAATTATTCGATAATACTAAGATGCTATGTTTTATACCTCATCCAATAAAAATTATATTCAGCTGCAAACATAAAATGCAACATTTACCAATAAAACTGAGTCCACACCAATAATAATGTTTGTGTGTGTTAAATTTACTGTGCGGCGAAAATATTTACGACGCAAAATTACCACGCATAGTTAATAAATATTTGTGTTGTCCGCGCTATACGCCCTACTCCGTCTAAGTGTGTGTACAATAAGATGTTGGACGGTTAGGTTATTCCAACAAGCGTCAAAAATAAAGTTGTTTATATTTTTCAGTGTTTATGCTTATTTTCTGTAGTTTATGATTTTCTGTTTTGGTACAAATGTTTCATCCAATAACGCCTTTTCTTGTGATTATTTTATTTTCTTCTAGATTAAATTGTTCATTATTTTATATGCAGCATACTTCTTCTTCAACAAATTACTAAATAATAAAGGTCAATATAGCCACGTCACGTAGGCATCTTTTTGAAACTAAAGCATTAATTTCACTTCAACACATCCATACACAAATTCTGTGCGCCGCAAATTCCTTTGACGTTCTCAAGAAAATCGACGATAGATGGTTCGGCTGTGCGGCGAAAATATTTATGTGGGACTGTGTGAAAATATTTATGTCTACATCAAAATAATTTCGGTTTATGTTTTTACATTAAAATAATATTAAAATTTGATTAATTATCTAAGATTTAAATACACAATTTTCTTCTAAAATATTATTTTTATTAACCCTTAGTCCCAGTTAAACAAAATTTATATGCATTTATATACGAAATTGTATCCCGACTTACGCAAATTCGACTTACACGATAGTCGTTCGGTCCCACGTATCGGGTAGGTTCGAGGTATTACTGTAGTTTGTTTTCTTTTATAAATTTATGTATTTTCGTTTAATGATTTTGACAATAATATTAACACACACAATATTAACAATAATAATTAATTAATTGTTACAATATTACATTATTAATACAATTATGATATTTTGAAAACTAGTTTGCTAAATTGTCAAAAACAAGGTTGTTAAATTGTCAAAATAAACACTTTGTGCGTTAAAAATACTTTTCAGTTAGCTGTTTAAATTGGTAAACCTAAATTCAATAATATGTGTATAATTTGTCAAATAGTATAAAGAAAAGTAATAGTTAAGCCAACAAAAGAAAGGTAAAATATGAAGGGTCGAAAAAAGAATTGTTATCGAAATGTTTAATACGAATATGGAGACTGTAGCATTAATATAACTAACATTTACGCATTCAAATGTATATTAGTACCCCTATCAAGAGCAGAATAGTATACAGCTGCAACAGTAGTATATGAAATTGGATGAAAGTATTGAAAAACAACGTACTGAAATTGGAAAATGTTATTCGAAAGTATAGTTTAAGGTAAGGTAGTTTAGCATGTAATCTATTAGTGTGAATTACACAGTACATCGGTTCTCATAATGATAAATATTATTAAAAACATTTTTTTCTTGAAGGTCGATTGCCTCTGAATAAAACGCATCTATTCTGAACAATAATCAAAAAAAAAAAAAGTTATGGATAAAGGGCGCCAATGAGATAAGCAATTTATACGAAACTTTTATGCAACATAAAGATCCAAATTTTAAATCGAGTTGTAAAGTAAATAAATTAAAAATAAAAATAATATTTTAAGTAAATTTTGTTTCCAGAAGTTTCTACGAAACCAAACCAGTTACATCAATCCAGTTAAGTATTTAACATGATCGATAAAACTAATTCAAATCAATAATAATTTATTGGTGTAAAATAATGAAATGTATTTATTAAAATTACCATATTACTAATCACATAATCGCTTCGATATTACCCAGGTAGGAAAGGACCATTGTGTAAGGCTTGGGCCAGGCTTGGCCTACTCATCATGCCAATGTTACGAGCCTTGGTGTGAGCTTGGATGAAGCTTTGGCTGAGTATTCACATATAATAAAAAATTATAATTATGTTGCATTAATTTATCAAATTATTTGAAAATTTTAAACTTACAGCTCAATAAATATTAATTAACTCTTAGAAAAAAAAACAGAATATAATAAAATATTGTAATTATAAATTTATACATCTCATTCCTTTATCGTAGAAGCCTTCCTCCATCTCCATCATTTGCAGCAGAAAGAAATGTACTGACTACTGTTAGTACCTTTAATTCACGGGTTTGATTTGCATACCTTTCAGTGATAAACTCTAAAAATATTTATTTTTCACTACATATATTTCTAAGATAAGTAATGTATTTAACACTAGCTGTGGTTTAATAGCTGTGGATATTTTTGTCAAACTACCAAATCATCTGCATATATCACTTTAGTAGTTTCAGCTAATTGTAATTTCTACATACCTATTCTCACTTTTGATTTATATTCAGTAAGGTCATTCATAATGAAGAGGAATAAACTTCACTTGGTTTGATTCACTTACTGCTAAAGCTACTTCCGAGATTTGATTGAAAACAAATGCTTATAGTAATGATAATATTGATGTAATTATAACGATATATCGTTATAACATATATAAGCCATGACCAGCTACATCGCGTCGAGCTGCAGTTATAAATACCTCAAGTTAAGCGGCGCCGATAGTTGTCGAATTTGGATGTGTCGAAAAAGAAAATATGCAAAAATCCAAAATAACTCCGGATACTTAGCGGTTAAAGGGAATTAGATTTAAAAAAAACATTATTTATAACATAATATTAAAATATACATTAATGTAACATTGTATATAATTATATTAATAATATATCATTAAGTTATAATTATAACGATATATAATTATCGTGCTGGACATATGTTAAAATATGTTGCTAAATTAAATGTTATTAATGCTACTATTCATATGAAATGTAATTATCCATATAAATAAAAACGTAAATGTTCGTTTGTTTAATATCTTAAATCTCCAAAAGTTCTTCACCGATTGCTTTGAAATTTTGACACAACGTTGCATTCGAATACGTGCGTTTTATATATATATATATATATATATATATATATATATATATATATATATATATATATATATATATATATATATATATATATATATATATGGTGGCAACGCTGTGCCGAAACGTAGGCAGTGTTTTTGTTTTTCACCTGCATTAAATTCGTTTTACGGAGTTTGCAGTGAGAATTAAATAAACCACAGTGTACAAGCAGTGACAGTGTGAGCTAGGTACAGGGTGATAACAAAATAATTGTCCAAGCATAAGCGAAATAATAAAGAACATAAGACTAGAAACAATACATGTATTTGAGGTTAGTGCGATAAGGGAATAAGGAACCGTAGGTCTACGCAAAATTTTTTTTACGCTGTTGCCAAGCGTTGGATAGAATCGGAAGTTTGGGTACAGAAGGAAAAGACAAACTCTATCGAATAAGAAATAAGAAAACAGAGATGGAGTCGGATACATCTGATGATGGAAAACATAAAAGAGGAGGCGAATTAGGGGAGGATTTCTTTAAAAAATCAAAAAAAACACACAGAAGCCCACCAAAAACCAGCGATGATATGTTGAAGGAGATGATGAAATTAATAAAGGGACTGTCAACAGATATAAAAGATATTAAGTTAGAACAGCAGGCTCAAAGGGAAGATACTAAGGTACTAAGGGAAGAAATAAAAGAATTAAGGAAAGAACAAGCAGAGTTTAAGAAAGAAATAAGGATGCTGAAAGATGCAAGTGAAAAAGCGGTGGCTGAAGTAAATGATTTGAAGAAAGAAATAAATTTAAACAATGAAAGAATAGAAAAACTAGAAAGTAAGGAGAGAAGAAAAAATATAGTCATACAGGGACTGACAATAGACACAGGATATAATAACCTTCTAAAAGGGATGATGGGAAAGTTTATAGAAGATGAGGTAGGAGTCAAACCAATAGTAAGAACAGCACGAAGATTGGGTATGAAAACATGTTTGGTGGAACTTGGCAGCGAAGAAAACAAGATAGAGGTGATGCAGAATAAAAACAAGTTAAGGAATAGGATAGGCGACAAAATATTTATCAACGACGATCTCACCAGAGAAGAAAGAGTTATTCAAAAGAAAATTAGAGAGAAGGCAAAGGAGGAAAGGGCCAGAGGAAAAGGTGTGAAAATAGGATTTATGAAATTGGTGGTGAATGGCCAAACTTGGAAATGGAACAAACGAGAAAGCATGCTGGAAAAAACTGGAAGTACAGCAAGCGGCTCAAAAAACTAACAAATGCGACAGTGGACGGAAATATGTACCTGACCCAGCAACGAAATGGATTGAGACCGGAAGCAAGCGACCTGTATGCAGGCAGGAAGAAAACAGGAAAAAACAAACCAGACAGAATTAGGATAGGTACATGGAATGTTAGAGGTACATTTACGGAAGGAGCCCTGAAACACCTCATTGGAGAGATGAGAAAGTACAGAGTAGATATTCTGGCACTACAGGAGACTAAACAAAGGGATATAACGATAACAGAGGTGGAAGACTACATATTTTTTAATAGCGGAACTGATCGGAGGATATTGGGAGTAGGGTTGATAGTTAATGACAGGGTCAAAAATGAAGTTATCGAGTTCGAAGGAATTTCAGATAGAATGTGCAGGATTAGAATCAGAGGCCAATTCAGAAAGATGCATATAATAAATGCGCATGCACCATCTGAAGAAAAAGACCCGGACGTTAAAATACAGTTCTACGAAAATCTGGATAGACCCATGGAAAAGGTTCCGAGATTTGACATAAAATATGTGGTAGGCGATATGAATGCCAAAGTAGGGAGGGAAGAAGAATACAAGGAGGTAACAGGGGGTAAAAGTATACACACCACTAGTAATGACAATGGAAAAAGGGTGATAAAATTTGCGTTCGAGAACAATATGAAAATTGTTAGCACTGCTTTTGATCACAAAAACATACATAAGGAAACATGGATAGCTCCAAATGGAGAGACGAAGAATCAAATTGACCAATGATTGACCAATTGACCAAGTTTGTATAAAGCAGTTAAAAAATAACAAAAGTGCTGGAGAAAACAGTATAACAGCTGAAATCCTGAAATACGGTGGTGATACTTTGGTGGCAAGCACATGGAAGTTAATGAACAGAATTTGGCAAGAAGAAAATATGCCAGAGAAATGGAATAAAGCGCTGATAATACCACTGCACAAAAAAGGAGCTAAGGAGGAATGTAATAACTACCGCGGAATTGCACTGCAAGACGTGACCTACAAAGTGATGGCCAAGATGATTAAAGATCGACTAGAGAAATACCATAACGAACAAGTAGGGGAATACCAAGGAGGGTTCAGGGCAGGAAGATCAACAACCGACCAGATATTCATCATGAAACAGATCCAACAGAATACTTATGAGCAAAATTTGAGCTTACATTTGCTGTTCATAGATTATCGGCAAGCATATGACTCCATTAGCAGGGAAAAGGTGGAGATGACTGTCAGGAGAACAGTAAATAAAGTTATAGTCGATGGAGCAATGTCTGAGGAGTTCATTGTAAAGAAAGGACTGAGACAAGGCGATCCACTGTCAACAGTTTTGTTCAATCTGGTGCAGGAAGTGATTCTGAGGGAGAGTGGCATCAATACCAAGGGGTTAATATATGGTACCAGACACCAATGTTTGGCTTATGCCGACGACATTGTATTGATGGCGAGATCCAAGAAAGAAGTAGTAAAGGTTTTCAAGATGTTGGAAAGAAAGGCGAGAGAATATGGCTTAACAATTAACGAGAACAAGACCAAATATATGGTAATGAAAGATAGCACCAGAGGACTCTCCCCTAATTTAGTCATTGATTGTGCAGTAAATAAGAAATATACAATAGAGAAAGTGGAACAAGCTGAATATCTGGGAGTAACACTAACGAGTAAAGGGGATGAAGAAAAGGAAATAGAGAAACGACTAGCGAAAGGAAGCAAAGCTGCAGGAATGTTTTCAAAAATTTTAAGGGCAAAGAATATAACAAGAGCAGCAAAAGTAAGAGTGTACCAATCAATACTAAGGCCCACGGTTACCTATGCGTGCGAGACATGGACGATGACGAAGAAGGAAGAAACTAAGCTGGAAGTCTGGGAACGAAAAATATTAAGGAGAATTTTTGGAGGAGTTAAAGTTCTGAATGCATTTAGAAGAAGAACAAACAAAGAAATAGAAGAACTGTACAAAAAACCAAACATTGTTCAGGTGGTGAGAGCGCAGCGAGCTAGATGGCTAGGGCACATAGCGAGGATGTCCAGCGGGAGATCGGTTAAAGGAATTCTAATGAGAGGCGAAGGGGGAAGGAGAAGAAGAGGGCGACCGAGGAAGAAATGGCTGGATGAGGTGCTAAATGATTTGAGGAAAGTAGGAGTGAGGGATTGGAAGACTGATGCTTTGGACAGAAAAAGTTGGAAAAGAAGAGTGAAAGAACTCGAAGCAAAGGGCCACTAGGCTTGTAGAGCTGAATATTATATATATATATATATATATATATATATATATATATATATATATATATATATATATATATATATACATATATATATATATATATATATATATATATATATATATATATTATATAGATGTTATGTGGCTATTATATAGATGGTATAGGTGGTAGGTAAAAACACGTTATTTTTTAAAGAGCAACACACGCTATTCTGAATATTTTACGGCAATAGGAGCGCCATCTGTTGAACGTAATAGCAACAAATACAATACAAAACATTGCTCATGCTGGACAGCATACTTCTTGACAACTACTGTCACTTAACATTTTCAATGTTTCCCATTGCATTGTTGAATTGAATTTTCATAGATTTTGATTTATTTTCACTTTGATTTAATTATTTAACCAGATTAAACCACAGCAACGCGTGGCCAGGTTCAGGTAGTGTTAAATACATTAATTACATAGAAATATATGTTATGAAAAATTAATATTTTTAGAGTTTATCACTGAAAGGTATGCAAATCAAACCCGTGAATTAAAGGTACTAACAGTAGTCGGTATATTTGTTTCTGGTGCAAATGATCGAGATGGAGGAAGGCTTCTACGACAAAAGATGCGAATTAGAACTACGAATTAGATGTATAAATTTATAATTACAATATTTTATTATAATGTGTTTTTTAAGAGTTAATTAATATTTATTGACATGTAAGTTTAAAGTTTTCTAATAATTTATTAATTCAATACATTAATGCAACATAATAATAATACTTTACTATATGTGAATGCTCATCCAAAGCTTCATCCAAGGCTCGTAACATTGGCATGACGATTGGACCAAGCCTTACACAACGGTCCTTTTCTACCTGGGTAATATTGAAGCGATCATCTGATTAGTAATAAGGTAATTTTAATAAATACATTTCATTATTTTACACCAATAAATTATTATTGATATGAATTACTTTTGTCGATCATGTTAAATACTTACTGTCGGAAAGGACTGTACTAGAAACAAAAGGTACACGTATATGTAATAAATAAGTGGAGCAAAATTAGCAACAATTTTAAAATTAATTTGTTTTAGTATTTGGTAAACTTAATTAACATAATTTTACTTAAAATATTATTTTTACTTTTAATTTACTTACTTTATTACTTGATTTAAAATTTGGATCTTTATGTTGCATAAAGGTTTCGTATAAATTGCTTATCTCTTTGGTGCCCTTTATCACATGACTTTTTTTCCTGATATAACTTTGACTATTGTTCAAAATAGATGCGATTTATTAGGAGGCAGTCGACCTTCAAGAAAAAAATGTTTTTATGAGAGCCGACATATTGTGTAATTCACACTAATAAATTACTTCATCCAATTTCATATACTACTGTTGCAGCTGTATACTATACTGTTCTTGATAGGGATATTAAAATACATTTTTTTGAACTGTCTAAATGTTAGTTATATTAATGCCAGTCTCCATACTCGTATTATACATTTGGGTAACCATTTTTCGACTCTTCATATTTTATCTTTCTTCTGTTAGCTTGACAATTACTTCTCTATACTATTTGACAAATAATATACATATTATCGAATTTAGGTTTGCCAATTTAAACAGCTAACTAAAAAGTATTTTTAACGCATAAAGGGTTTATTTTGACAATTTAACAACCTAGTTTTTGACAATTTAACAAACTAGTTTTCAAAATATCATAATTGTATTAATAATGTAATATTGTAACAATTAATTAATTATTATTGTTAATATTGTTATTATAATGATTAAACAAAAATACATAAATTTATATATTCGAATTTGCGTAAGTCGGGATACAATTTCGTATATAAATGCATATAAATTTTGTTTAACTGGGACTAAGGGTTAAAGAAAATAATAATTTAGAAGAAAATTGTGTATACAAATCATAGATAATTAAACAAATTTTAATAAATAAAGTCAAATATAGCACATTAATATATTTTACTCTTTGTTTTGTTACTGAAACGCACTCTTCATTGGAGTCTATGTTTTAAAACATTTCTAACTCTTTTTCATTGAACTGCCGGCTTCCTTCAGGTTTGCAACCATCATTTGTTCTTCAGATTGAACTGAGTCAAAAGGATCAGGTTCTTCAATGTTTTGCTCACACTTTTCATGAACTCATCAACTGTCAGCTCCTGATTATGTGAATCTAGCAGTTCTTGTATGTCCTCACTATCCACTTCCCAATGTAATTACCTAGCAAGACCGGCAACGTCTTCAATAACATGATTAATTTGATCAGGCTCTGATTTCCGCCGGAGTTTCGCTAGTGTAAAAAAAATGAACTCAGTTTTTGGCCAGAGGTCATTTAAAGTTTTTTTTGTGAAATTTCATACCAAAATCTTCCAATGACGTTTTCGGCATCTACAACATTAATATTTTTCAAAAGTCTATAACAGATAGCTCATTGTTTTGTCTCATAGCTTCATGGAGACGTGCTAATGATCGCATCATGTTTTGATCGCATTGTTAATAAGCTTTAAATGTTTTGATGAGACCGTGGCCCATCAGTTGAAGCAGCTTTATTGTATTTAGTGGTAAAAATTCAACTTTCATACGTGAGACCAAAAGTAGTTAAATTAGCAGGACGACTTTTGATTAGCAATATCGTTCAACTACGGGTATGATGTGATGACCAAACCAATCCTCAAAAACGGATGCTGGCAACCTAGCTTTAGGATTTGAGTTCCAAATCACGGGCAAACTAATTTTAGAATAATTTATTAAAGCTCTTGGATTTTCCGAGCGAAAAACTAAGAGAGGTTTTAACTTACAGTCACCAGCTGCATTCCCGCCAACCACCACTGTCAGTGGATATAAATTACAATTAGCTGAAACTACTAAAGTGATATATGCAGATGATTTGGTAGTTTGACAAAAATATAAAATACCAAAATGTATATGACATGCAAATTAGTATTAATGATATTGAAACAAAACAGAAAACAGAAAAACAAAACCGAAGCAGTTTAAAGAAGAACATTATATATATATATATATATATATATATATATATATATATATATATATATATATATATATATATATATATATATATATATACATATATACAATATGTTACAGCTTTAAGAGGAGAAGGAATTATTAATAAAAACATTAATTGACATTTAAGATAAGAAAAATAGTAGAAAGACCTACTTTATCAGTGGTTGTAACTGTACGATAAAAATTTTAAAAGTAATAAATTTAAAAATACCAGAGTAAGAGAGAAAAAAATTTATATATATATATATATATATATATATATATATATATATATATATATATATATATATATATATATATATATATATACAAATTAATACCGTAAATAAAATACTAAGTAGTTTAGTGTACATGGTGAATTAGAACCAATAAATCAACATAAGAATAAAAACACCAAATAAATTATAGCAAACTCTGAATAGACGATAGATGAATATAAAAGAAACCATAGAAGAAACTGAAGAGAAAATGAAACACCAATTTACTCCTATATAGGGTGATTGTTTTACTGTCTGAACTTTAAATTCAAATAAAACAATAAACAAATTAGATACCTTTAAACTATCTATTTTATGCGAAATAACATTCAATGGAATTAATGTTGGAAAACAATTTCGGAAATATGTCCACCGCGTGTACTTTTTCAAATATATTAAATTAATGGTATTATTGATCTATTGAGTAATACCATTAATTCAATATATCCTGTCAATAAAGTCAAGAACACTGCATACAAAACAATTACATATACAGCAAAAGTCACCAAATTCATTTCTAAACATTTGTCAAAAACAAGCGATATAAATATTGCATTCAGAACAAACCATAGTCTTGGACGCTTAATAAAAAACAATAAAAGTCAAACAAATAAACTTCATAAATCAGGAGTTTATTTAATTGAGTGCGGTTCTTGTCCAAAAGTCTATGTTGGACAAACAGGAAGATCCTTTTCTACTAGGCTTGATGAACATAAAAGAAGTTATATTAAAGAACAGAATAATTCTCATTATGCCAATCACTTAATGTCAGAAAATCACACTTTCAACGATAATTTCAAAATGTTGCATAACGAAAATAAATCTAAAAAACTAAATCTTTTAGAGAGCCTAAAAATTAGTAAAAGAAAAAATTTGGGTATTTTACTTAATGATCCGGTAGACTTGTTAAAGTTATATTACACTAGACTGCTTTTCTTACTGTTAGTTTAATTTAGTTTGTATTTGAAAAAGACACTGTGTGTCGAAACAATTGTCATACGTACAAGTTTTATATATAGTGGAAATTTAGATATTAATCTTGGTTTTTTTAGTTAAAATGCATTTCCATCAAGTATCGGCTACCTAAGTTAAAAAAAAATCGATTGTTTCGTTGGTTGAATGGCATGTTGAGCTGAATGGCATGAGAATGGCATATTGGAATCACATCCCCTTTAAATCAATAGCGTTCAAATTCGGAATTAAATAATCCGCATAATCGAATAATAAAGGCCAACTTCGCCTTTTGGTGATCCACAGAAGTTTGACGCACAGAACACTTATTTTGATAATAAATTTCGATAATTTGCAAGCGTTGCTCTGATGTTAAACGTTCCATGATGATTTATCAGACTAAATTATTTTTACACTAGAGGCACGAAAACTTACAGTTTGTTTTACACATTAAAAAAATCACTCGTTATTTACATATAGTTGAGAAACACATACCCTCAATATAAAATCGAAAATTGGAAGGAACGGTAATCATAACACAATAAGAGGTTAGTTTCCATTAGACACGGCAGAATATAAAACCTAGATATATCATTTGGGGTGGATACGATATGTCCGAAGAATACCTTGTAACAAAAAAGGTTAACAGATTTAGAAAGCAGGGATTAATAAAAAAGAACCAAAGATCCCCCAGGAGAAATGTTAATGTAGAATTACCAAAATTCTTCAGAAAATAAAATGCAATCTGAAGAGAACTCTTGCGAAGAACCAGTTATGTATGTGTGCATATCAACATCTAAGACTATTTGGCTATTTGACCTAAAACTTGACGTGGACTGCATCTGTTGTCTATTCAATCTTATTATGTTTTTCATTCTCTAAGCATGTTGGTAAGAATGTGGAGTAGTTCTTTCTAAAATATTACACTCTTGTCTAGCGAACTCCTATAACCTTAGTTTTGATTGATTGCACGGTTGGCTCTTGGTGAAACATAGTAACAATGATAATAATTAAAACACTTGGTATTTGTTGGTATATTGTGAAACAAATACCAAGTGTTTTAATTATTATCATTCCTATAACCTTTCCAAAACTACACCCAGTATTGAAAAATATTATTGTTTAAATTAAAAACACATATGTAGAATCCGTAAGTGATAATTAAATAAGAGCCTTTGTAATGTTGTTTCAGAATATAAGCGGGATTGTTATTGCATTAAAAAAAAAAGTACCTAAAATTTACACTAAAATAAAAAAAAACTTCGAAACTTCACATCTGCAATAGTCAAAAAGTCAATATAAATTGAAACGAATAAATACTCCATAAAACATTAAAATAAGATTTGGCTTATTTTCGTATACTATATAAACAGAAGAGAAAAATTGAACTATAATAGTAAAATGATTTAACCCTAAACACATAAAAAAATTAAATATTGGCAGCTACAAGCTAGTTATTTTACATTTACATATGAATGTGTACACATATGTATCATATACCCCTCTTAGAACCAGTCAACGCTTAATTGAAGACAATTAGAAACAATAATTAAGGACTATTTCCTATAAAAAAATACTAAAATATACTGCAACCATTAAGAATGCCGCAATGTCGCATCGTAATCGCAGTTAAAATACTACTTCATAATTTCTTTATAATCTGTGACTGTAATGCGGATTAGTTTGTTTCCCTTAGTAAGCTAATTTTAGTAATTTCATACAACAATGAGGAACGGAAGAGGGTTTTAATAGCGCCCTGGTGTGAGGTGACTTGTTAACTAAATAAGTCATTATTACCCTTGCCATTTCACTCTTCTTCTTATTCACATTCAAATTGCTCGACAATAAATGAATCACCTACAACTAATGTATATTTAAATTTGGTACATGTTAAACATTTCAACAATATCCATATTTTTTCAAATAGCAGGTGCGGAGGTTAATAATTCATAATTTTTTAAGAGATGGCGCTCCTACGATGGCTTTGTTCCTACGATAGTACCTATAAAAAATCCATTGATTTTTAAGCGATTTCCAGTTGGCATTATATTTTGTCATGTCGTATACATATCCAGTTTAGAACCAAATAAAGAGCATTTGCGGCACATAATGCTTTTCTTATCCAATCAAAAGGAAAACTTGAGTGGAAGTCGTCGTATACTTATAGAAACTTACGATGACAATATCCCAACGTAAAAACCTTGTGGACGTTAGTTTAGACGATTCAAAAGTGATGATTTCCATTTGAAAGACAAAGGTCAACCGAAAAAATTGAAAATGCCGAATTGTTGGAAGAAGACGATATGCATATTTAACAACCATTGGGAGAGAGGTTAAATGTTGGTCGCCGAACCATTTGTGATCGTCTGCAAGCCATAGTCAAGATCTAGAAAGTAGGTACCACATCAGCTGAACGACAGATAAATGAACGAAAAACGGTGTGAGAAGTTTTACTTTCTTGGCATGAATGGCTTGTAGGAATATATTTCGGGAATCTAAAATGAAGAAAATCGTGAGTTGACGCAGGACAACCATCAACATCGACCGCCAGACCGCATCGCTTTGGAAAGAAGACAATGCTCTGCATTTGGTGGGATCAGAAGGGTGTCGAATACTATCAGCTTCTAGAACCAGGTGAAACAGTTAATACCGTTCACTACTGTCAACAAATGATCAATTTGAACTATGCATTGATCGAAAAACCACCAGAATGGGCTACAAGACTCGGAAGCGTGATTTTGCAGCAAAACGACACCCCATCGCACACAGCGGTGTCAGAGACACCTTTTTTGTACTTAGCTGGGAACTCTTACCCCAGTATCCGAACTGATAGACTTGGCCCCTTTCGACTACCACTTATTTTCATCGATGGCGCACGCACTTTCCTGAAACCCTTCAATAATTACGGCGAGGTCGAAAAATGGCTTGATAACTGGATCACCTTAAAAGATGTACTGTTTTTTTGGGAGAGTATTCACAGATTGCCAGAGAGATGGGAAAAATGTGCAGCTAGCGATGGCGCATACTTTGATTAAACCATTTTTTACTTTTCTCCCAAATTAAACGTGTTTTTTTGAGAGAAAATTAAGCTGGGGTGTTAATTAATTAATTAAGCTGTGGTGCCTAAGTCGCCGATATGGTAGTTCAACAGCTGAGTTAATGCAAGTTCATCTTCTACTTACGATGTTGATGTTTGTACTGTTTTTGAAGTTTTAGATTTTGATTACATTCGCGCATTACTTGCATGTTTATGTTATCTGAACAAGAGTATAATATACTATTATGGTCAGCCCTATGGCAACGTCTTCTACATAGCCCACTCGCTAAACTGAAAGTGTTTCGAGAAAATAGGGTTCTCGGGCTTAAACGATAACTGATGACCGTAATTTGGAGCCCACATTAAGCTGTAAGTTCAATTCCAGAAGCCTTACCCATTGACGCGTCTCTCAAACTTAAAATATATAACTAATCTTATATTTAGACCTTTATTCTATTACGGGCTATTTTAGTTGCTTTGTTATTGCTGTTACGAGCGTTGCTCTTTATGCATCCGGAATTGGCAACGATGGTGTTGCTAGACGCCATCTGACATATACATCGTAAAATTTGACATTAGACGCTATTCGTGTTGTTTAGGGACTTGCTTAGAACATTTTATCGCAGTCAAAAAATGGAATTAACTCGTGAGAATTTTCGTGCGATGAATTACTGTGACTTTCGACGTGCATTATCTCAACAACAGTGAATCGATTTATTCACTATGACTTTTGCCGATGACGCACTATTTAAAATCTATTTATATCACGGATTTAGAGAATACGATCGTGGCCGTTGTTCATCAAAGCTGGTTGTTGTGTTGTGTTCGCCAAAAGTGGACGCCAATCGACTGTATGGGACCTTTCAAAATGAGCCAAACCCAACATAAGTTGTTCGTGCAAGAAGTACTTCAAAGCCAGTGGTCGCCTGTTTTTTTTTTTTTGGGATAAATGGGCATGTGGCTATAGTGCCACTAGAACGGTCAATTCTATCGTAGGTAGAATGGTAATTCGATCGTAGAACGGTCAATTCTGAATGGTACACAACCATTTGTTTACCAGAAGTCTTTGGAGAAATAATAAAAAACCACCAGCGACGCAGGATCATTCTTCCCCATGACAACGCGAGCTCTCACACATCGGACCGAACAACTCAATATTTAACAGGCCAAGACACAGAGTTGATGGTTCATCCGCCGTTCAGTCCTGATTTGGCATCCAATGATTTCTTCTTGTTCTCGTACGTGAAGAATCAACTACGTGGTCAACGATTTTCGACCTCAGAAGAAGTGGTTGATACGTTCAAAATGCGTTTTGGAGATACAGAATGGAAAAACTATTATGAAAATTGGTTCAATTGTATGCAAAAGTATATCGATAATCGCGGAGAATATTTTGAAAAATAATAAAACTATTTCCAATGATAAATATTTGTTTTTGTTTATTATTACACATACATAAATAGCAAACCTCGTACTTGTAAAAACGGTACGTACGTCTCTAGTGACAAAATTTCTGAGACTATTTACCGAATAAACAATGTATTAATTTATTTATCAAATTAAAAAATGTATTTAAATACATAAGTAAACAAATAATTGGTCTAAATATGGGGTGTACAGAAAACCGAAGAGAGATTATCCAAATGGCATGTATGTATCATCCATAACGAGAAAGCGGATAACCTTCGATTATGTTACATAAAATGGCACATTTTCGATTTTCGAATTACGTAGCTCACTGTAATAAAACTCTTTCTACTGATATGCCCATAGAATTTCAACCTTCTTTTTCTTATGTCCGCCGCTACGTTGAACATTTTCTCTGTGGTCTTTCTAGAATGTAGTCTGTATCCTTTCTGCATAATTTTGCGTTCTTCTTTTAGTATGTTTTCTCTGCCGATTTTTATTTGGAGTGTAAGTGTCTAGCTTACATATAGTACTTCGGTTTTGATTACTGTGTTGTAGTGTCTTATTTTTGCGTGTGTGGATATGCATTTCTTATTGTAGATATTGTGTCTTGCCGTATGGTATTGGCCGTCAGGTATTTGAAGTGGGTGACCCTATTTATTTTGCCATATTTGCTGTTCAAATTTTGGACATCTAATTTTGAGCAGAAGAATTCGGTTTTTTGAAAAGAGAATTATAGGGCGACTTTCTCTGCACATTCCTTGAGGACTTCTATCTGTTTTGTTGCATTTTTTGCATTGTCTGAGAGTATGGGTAGGTCGTCTGCGAAGGCTAGGTATGACATTTCTATGTTATTTTTGGGTCGTCCGAGTCGTATTAGTTTCCAGTGTTCTTGATTTTTTCAGTTCTTTTTCCCATTCCTTTATAATTTTGTCCAGGACCAGGTTGAAGAGTGGGGATAACCCATCTCCTTGGCGTACTCCGGTTTTAAGGAAGGGTTCGGAAATTTCTCCCGTAAATTTCACTTTTGAGGTTATGTTGGACAGTATCTGCTTGATAAATTGTAGTGTTTTGGGATCGAGTCCTTGTTCTTCTAGGATGTTGAACAGAGATTTTCGGTCAATGCATTCGAATGCTTTCTTGAAGTCCACGAACGGGCAGATGATTGGGACGTTCCTGAGAGCTTTGCATTTCAGTATTCGAGTACCAGGGCGAAAGCCTGCCTGGTACTCGAAAATGTTATGTTTTAATTGTTCTTATATTCTCTGGAGAAGGCATGCTGAGAGGATTTTGTATGTGAGTTGTAGTAAGGAGATTCCTCTGTAGTTGTTCACATCTGTTCTGTTTCCCTTCTTGTGCAGCGGGTGGATAAGGCCACATTTCCATTCATCTGGTAATTTTTGTGTTTGCCAGATGTTTGTGATAATTTGCGTGAGTTCCTGTAGTGGATTTGGTCCGAGGTTTTTCAATAGTTACGCGGTTATACCATCTTCACCGAATGTCCTGTTATTGTTTAGTTTGCGTATGCGCCTGTGGATTTCTTCCTGTGTTGGTGGTGGTGATTCTGAGTGAGTATATATACAATTTTCCTTGGGGAATCTTGTGTCTCGTTCGGGACAATTGAGATCAGACAGCTCCTGACAATTCTCCTGATTGGTTAGCGCTAATCTCCCATTTCGCTTTCTGAAGCAAAGTTTTGTCGTGGTTACACACCACAGTTTTGTGGTGTGTACCCACGAACTTCTCTCGAAAGTCCTATAAAAGTATCTCATGTTATAATTGCGGAAATTCTCCTCTATAGAGTCTAGTTGTTCCTTCATATACTTCCTCTTAGTTTGCCTAATAACTTTTGGGTCAGTTTTCTAGTTACGTCAAAAAACTGTTGACTTTCTGGGGATTCGTTAGTGTTGTATTCCTGAAATACTCTTTTGCGTCGCTGCAATGCACTTTGGCATTTCGAGTCCCACCAAGGGTGTTTTGTTTTCTTCAATGGGACCAGTTCCTGTGCTTTTTGTGTATTTTTTTTTGTGGAATTTTTCCCATGTATCTGCCTGTTCCTTTTCGCATTGCTCTGTTATGTTGGAATCCTTGATCTTTTTCGTGACGAATTTCTGTAGACGTGTATTCTCCTTGGGGTGAACTTGACTTTGATTTGTGTTAGATAGTGGTCTGAGTCAATGTTCGCGTCCCTGCAAGCTTGGACACGGTTGTGGGTATGAGATCGCCACGTGGTCTATCTGGAATTCTCCAATCTGTTGTATAGGCGATCTCCATATCTTCTGCTTTCGTGTAGATTTTCTTAGGAATGTTCGCATGATGTTCAGGTTATTCTGTTGGCCTAGTTCGATGAGTCTTGTGCCGCTCTCGTTCGTAAATTTGGGACCTGGGAATTTGCCTACTGTTTTCTGGTGGATTTTTTCTCTACCGATTTGTCCGTTAAAGTCGCTCAGTAAAATGTTGACGTCATCCTTTGGAACCTTTGCATTACCTTCTCTAATGTTTCCCAGAATTTCTCTGTAGACATGGGTTTTCCGGATTTCTTGTTTTCCTCGTTTGTGGGGGAATGCACGTTGATCATGATGTATTTTTTATTGGCGCACTGTATGCGCATTGTTATTAGTCTATTATTTATGGGGATGATTTCCTTAATAGAGTTAACTATCCCTTTGTGTACTACAAAGGCCATGCCCAGTTTGTCTGTCCTGCTTTTGAATATACGATAGTTCCCGTAGTCCACCGCGTCCTCATCCGTGATGTGTGTTTCTTGTAGGGCAAGCCCAGGTATCTTATGTCTGTTAAGTTCTGAAGTTAGGTTGGGAAGTTTTCCTGGGTGGATCAGCGTGTTATTGTTGAGGGTGCCAGTATATGTAGGTGTTTTGTGTGGAAATTTGCTGGAAAGCTCCGAGTTGTTTTTAGGTCGGGAAAGTCCAGGTTCCCCAGAATCCGAGCACCCGTTTGCCGTCTGTCGACGGGTGGATTGGTTACCACGTGGGCTATCATTGTTATTACTTATCATTATATTATTACTTATCATTATATTACTAGCACGAGTCATGATGACCAGGGATTGTTAGTTCCTGGAGCGTGGAGTACAACCGCATCCTCTGGGTAAATAGACACCGACCAGGTTGCCGGTGGTTGCCACTGTAGACGCGATCTGGGTTTTTTTTTGCCAGAGCCCTGTTAGCGGTCTATTCCCGAAATAAACGTTCGGGTTCAGTCGTTGTCCACTTCCTGCAAGGTGGACAGAGGATTGGATCTTTGGGAAGTGGGAATATATATATATATATATATATATATATATATATATATATATATATATATATATATATATATATATATATATATATATGCAGAATATAAGATAATTTTATATATAACAGAATTTTAGATATCATTGTAGGGAATTGTTAAAAATTACGAGGGTAGAGTGATTCAGACGTCAACTAAGATATCTTTAAATGAAATATTGTTGTTTTAGTCGAAAATTAATTTATATGTCAACATGGCTTACGTTCGAAACACTTCGCCCAATGATTTTTCCAATTCTTTATGCATCCAAAAAGAACGAGTTTACTTTCGCTGTTCCAACGGCTGACAAATCCGCGGGTTGCCGTTGTAGTGAAACAGCCTTTTTTTTATATGTATTATATATTTTTGTCTCCTATTTTTATTCTATCACCTCGTTGTAAAATTTTGCCAATAATACCTTCCTGTGATGACTGTTTTTATGATGTGTAGCGATAAATCCAAGTTTCATCAGTAGTCACAAATCACCGAAGAAACTGCTTCAGATTAGGCGTATACATGTCTAAAATACTGCTGATGTAGTGGAGCATGATTTATGTTCGCTCGACCACATCGAAACTCAGTAAATAACTTGATAGACTAATACTTCCAAATGCAAAGTTGTAGGTAATAACTTGATTAAGAAAAATTTACAAATAATGGTTTCTGGTGTTGCCAGATATCTTGAGTAGCTATTAAAACAATATTTTTAAATGGCATCACCGTATTTTTCTTAACATAATTTGACAAACCTTAAAATTCGAAATAAAACATGTTATTTTTGATGTCATGATTTCTTTATTGGAGTAGCCATTTTAGAACCATTAGCAAAAACAACCTTAATTAACCAATAATAATTGACCAATATTAATACCAATAATAATCTGGAGTCGGCAGGAACTAAAAGAAGGTAACATACCAATAGTAGGCCTTGAAAATTAAACAAAAATTGTGTTTTTTGAAAGGAGCCATCATTATTGTGCTGTCATTATATTATAAGCAGAAAGCTTTTGTATTTGAATGGGTACAAGAAAAACGTTTTAATTCAGTTGCTAAGATGAATCACTTATTTTATCAAAAAGGGAAAGTTGAATTAATTTTTCTTCGTGTTTGTGGCTTAGTCTACGGGCTTAATTATTAATTGTTCAAATATAACAGCTTTCAAACAACACAATGACAGCACAATAATAATGGCAACTGCCGACCGCGGTGATCTAGTGGATTAGTTGTAGATTAAATCATCTCGTAATGATGCTAACATGGTTAGCCAAACGGGTGTCGAGAACTTCAAAAAAGTGTTTCGGTGTTTAGTGGTAAATTTCTTTGAGTTTTGGGTTAGTTGTGGCAAGGTGGCAACCGAAGGGTCCCAGGTTCAAATTCTGCTACTGCTTGTGTTTGTGTTTCTTAGTCCCCATTGATGAATTGAATAATATCTAAAGAATAAATGTGCTGACGAAATGTCTGCAATGCCATTGAGTAAAAAAATGGCACCTTCCATGCAAAATAATTTTTGTTTAATTTCCAAGATTTTTTGTCCATATATATATGTACAATATATATATGTATATATATATATATATATATATATATATATATATATATATATATATATATATATATATATATATATATATATATATATATATATATGTATATATATATATATATATATATATATATATATATATATATATATATATATATATATATGTACAATATATATATATATATATATATATATATATATATATATATATATATATATATATATATATATATATATATTTATATATTCGCGATTCTGGGGAACCCCGACTTTCACGATCTCAAAATATGTCGACGCTTTCCGGCAAATTTCCATATAAAACACCTACATATATTGGCACCGTCAACATCAACACGCTGATCCAACCAGGAAAACTTCACAACCTAACTTCAGAACTTGACAGGCAAAAGCCTGCGCTTGTGCTTGCGCTACAAGAAACTCGTATCACGGATGAGGACACGGTAGACTATGGGAACTATCGCATATTCAAAAGCAAGACAGACAAACGAGTCGCCAGGGGCGCTCCGCTTCTGGGCATGGCTTTTGTGGTAGATAAAGGGATAGTTAGCTCTATTAAGGAAATTATGCCCATAAACAATAGACTAATGACAATGCGCATACAGTGCGCCAATAAAAAATACACCATGATCAATGAACATGCCTCCACAAATGGAGACAACAAGAAAAACCCCAAGTCTACAGATAAATTCTGGGCAACACTAGAGAAGGTAATGGCAAAGGTCCCAAAGGATGAGGTCAGAATTTTACTGAGGGAATTTAACGCATAAGTTGGTAGAGAAAAAATACATCAGAAAACAGTAGGCAAATTCCCCGGTCACACATTTACCAATAAGAACGGCACAAGACTCATTTAACTATACCAACAGAATAACCTGTAGATCATGTCAACATCCCTAAGAAAATCTCCACGAAAACAGAAGACATGGAGATCGCCTATTCAACAGACTAGAGAATTCCAGCTAGACCACGTTGCAATCTCATACCTACAACAAAGAGAGATCCAAGATGTCCAAGTCCACAGAGGCGCGAACATTGACACAGAGCACTACTTAACACGCATCAAAGTCAAGTTCACCCCAAGGGGAATTCATCACAAGAAAGAACATCTGCAGAAATTCAACACAAAAAAGATCAAGAATTCCAACATAACACAGGAATGGGAAAAGGCACAGGCAGATATATGGAAAAAATTCCACAAAAAATTACACAAAAAGCACAGGAACTGATCCCATTGAAAAAGAATACAAAACAGGCTTGGTGGGATTCGGAATGCGAAAGTGCATTGCAGCGACACAAATGAGCATTTCAAGAGAACGACACTAAAAAATCTCCAGAAAGTCAACAGCTTTTGGACGTGACTAGAAAACAGACAGCAAAGGTTATCAGGCAAACTAAGAGGAAGTATATGAAGGAACAACTACATCCTTTAGAGGGAAATTTCCGCAATTATAACACCAGAGACTTTTATAGGGCTTTTACAAGAGAAATCCATGGATACACACCACAAAATCTTTGCTTCAGAAAGCGGAATGAGAGATTAGCGCTAACTAATCAGAAGAATTGTCAGGAGCTGGCACATTATTTCTCTGATCTCCTCAATTGCCCTGAACGCAACACAAGATTCCCCAAGGAAAATTGTATCCATACCCACTCAGAATCACCACCACCAACACAGGAAGAAATCCACAGGCACATACGCAAACTAAAGAATAACAGGTCATCCGGTGAAGATGGTATCACGACGGAACTATTAAAAAACCTCGGACCAAATTCACTGCAGAAACTTACGCAAATTAGCACGAACATTTGGCAAACAGAAAAATTACCAGAAGAATGGAAATGTGTTCTTATCCACCCGCTGCACAAGAAGGGAGGCAGAACAGATATGAACAACTACAGAGGAATCTCCTTACTACAAGTCACTTAGAAAATCCTCTCAACAAGCCTTCTCCAGAGAACACAAGAACAATTAGCAAACACAATGAACAATGAACAAATATTTAACCTAAAAACTAAACTGAAATACAAAGCTATCAGGATCGTCCCAATCATCTGCACGTTCGTGGACTTCAAGAAAGCATACGACTGCATCGACCGAAAATCTTTGTTCAACATCCTAGAAGAACAAGGACTCGACCTCAAAACACTACGATTGATCAAGCAGACACTGACTGACACAACCTTTAAAGTAAAATTTATGGGAGACATTTCCGAACCCTTTCTGATTAAAACTGGAGTACGCCAAGGAGATGGATTATCCCCAATCCTCTTCAATCTGGTCCTGGACAAAGTCATAAGGTAATGGAAAAAAGATTTGAAAAATCAAGGACACTGGAAACCAATACGACTCGGAGGATACAAAAACAACATAGAAATATTATTGGCCTTCGCAGACGACCTAGCCATAATCGCAGACAATGAAAAAAGGGCAACCAAATAGATCGAATTCCTCAAGGAATGTGCAGAGAAAGTCGGCTTACAAATCTCCTTTCAAAAAACCGAATCCATCTACTCAAAATTAGATGTTCAAAATTTGAATACCAAATACGGCAAAATAAACAGTCACTCACTTTAAATACCTGGGCGAGATCCTCAAACCCACAGAAGGAGAGAAGAAAGCACTGAAGACTCGATTACAGAAGATGAAGAGGGCATACGGCAAGATACACTATCTACAATAAGAAATGCCTATCCACACACGCAAATATAAGACACTACAACACAGTAATCAAACCGGAAGTCTTATACGCAAGCGAGACACTTACACTTCATACAAAAAGCGACATAGAAAATATATTAAAAGAAGAACGCAAAATTATGAGGAAAATTCTCGGCCCAAAACTGACAGAGGAAGGATTCAGACTACACTCTTGAAAGACCACAGAGAGAATGTCCAACGTAGCGGCGGACATAAGACATATCAGTAGACTCCCACCGACAAGACTCACCAACAGAATTATTACATACATACAAGGAGTCAAGTCAATAGTACCATGGATCACACAAGTCAGAGCTGATTTGGGAAAGGCGCAAATGGTTCCGACAGAGATTGAGGATAGAAGAACGTACAGAAACAAAATACATATGTGGATAGTTTTTGTTATTTGTGTGGAGAATATAATTTTACTTCTATTATTTGGGTTACTTTGGTTTTCCTATGCGCCATCAAGTTAAATTCTGGGTCCCATATATCTGATGTGTAACATGTGTGAGACTTCTGCTGGATTGGGCTAGAGGATCTAGACATATACCCTTTGCTGTGCCAAGGATTTGAATGGAACCAACAGATCAAGTAAATGATTGTTATTTTTGTTTAACTGCTATAAAGGGTATCACAATTAAGTCGAAACATATCATAAAGTACCCAGACCCGTCATCTACAAAAAGACCAATTTCACATAGTGCCGAATTGCCTGTACCAACACCTCCCCATCTATTAGAAACTTAAACAAATTATAAACCAAGTACTTTAAAAGAACCACACTTATTGACACAAGGTGACCTAAATCATTTGGTACGTGATTTACATTTATCTCAAAAACAAGATGAGATTTGGGATCTATATTAAACGGCTAGTATCTATTTTCTCCCAGTACACAAATTTTCAATTTTAGCCATCGCGGCGAGAAATTGATACCTTATTTTTCTCAAGCAGATGAGTTATGAGTTATGAATCTGTTAAATTTTGATTACGATTCAAGCCACTGGCGATTGTTCATCGACCCATCAAACACTAGTGTTGCACGATGGAAATATACTTCCTGTAGCCCATGGTTCTAACATGAAAGAAACCTACGAAAATATGGAATTCCTTCTGGAAAAGATTGAATATAGTAAATACTACTGGAAAATTTGTAGAGTTTTTAAAGTCATTGCTCTTATATATAACATTTTGTGTAACCAAGCGGTTACACAAAATATTGCTGTGTTATTTGCGAATGGGATAGTAGAGATAAAAAAATCACTATATACAGAAAGAGTGACCCAAGTGTAAGTCACTTTCTCCAGGACAGAAGATTGTTAAAAGTTCACCTCTAGTGAACTCTGAAGATGTACTTTTACCACCCGTACATAAAACTTGGCCTCAACAATTTTTGTAAAAGCGATGGCCAAAAATGGTAGTGGATTTTTAAATCTGAAAGAGAAATTCTCCAAAATTGGCGGTAAAAATTAAAAAGGGATATTATATAAAAAGATAAAAATAAAATATAAATAGATAAATATAAAAAGGGATAAAAGGGATATATAAAAGGGTAAAAATTAAAAAGTCCTCAAATAAGGGAACTAATTAAGAATAACAGCTTTCAGCAAAAACTGAATGATCTTGAAAAACCCGTCTGGAAATGTTTTGTTAGTCATAAAAATCATTTTGGGTAACAGGGCAGAAAATTACAAAGATTTAATTAATAAACTGTTAATCTCATACAATGCTTTGGGGTGCAATATGTCCTTCTAGATACATACGCTGGACACACATTTGGATTCTTTCCTTGAAAACCTGGTGATAAACATGTGGTATCGAGATGTGATATCAAAGGAAATGGAGTCTTGGGATGTTTTCTACATTTTTGATAAAAATATATGTTTGAATATCATAAAGAAACCTGACGTCTTAATTTCTATTTATTATTATAATCTAGTTAGGTGGCCATAGCACTATCCAAATTGGACAGACGTTTTCATGTGGCAAAAAATAGTTTGAATTTTGTAGACCAGTGTTATTAACTAACAATTAACCTCTGAATATCATTCTCGGATTGTCACTCCTTAGTTTGTGCTTAGCATTTACTCTCTCGGGAAGGTTACGGGCTCGCGAGTGATTACCATAGCAGACCTCTCAGAGGCATTCCGCCATAATCAGCATATTTACTTCACTTAAATATTCTTAATATTTTAAACAAAATATACGAAGTGTACAACTAATTAAAATTTGAAGGTCTAATTACTACGAGTTACGGAGTTACAATCAGTAATGGGTCGATCGATCTCTATTTTCGGCGCCTAGGCATTGGTCTAATTAGATGGTCAATTTTTCCTTGAGTTATAGTGTCCCATGCTACTTGAATTTCACCCCGTAGTACCTCCAACGTCTGATGATGGTGTGACAATCTTCGACCTATGATATCTCGCACATGCTCTATTGCAGAAAGGTCCAGGAACCTCGGTGGCCAAGGCGGTAAATTGATTTGGGCTCCTTCAAAATTACATAAACGTGTGGGCGTGCATTACCCTGCTGGAAAAGTGGATTTGGAGGTGTTCGAATGTAGGGTAACAAATGGGGTCTGCAATTTATTCGACATACCGCTGAGCCCTCACTGTTGTCGACCTTCTTCAACTCATGCTCGCCAAGTTCTCAACACAGTGTGAACAGTCCTATTCATTCTTCTTCCAATTTCTCGAAAAGATAATCCGGCCTCTCTTAGACCTACAATGCGGATCCTCTCAAATTGCATGATAACTTTTTTAAAGAAATTAAATTGCAGTAAAACAAATAACTGTCAAATCGTAAAAGTTACTCAAATGATGTATCTTTAAGGAAAAAGTTACAGTGACAAAACCTTTTTTATACGAACAACCCCTTTGACTATGGCTATGACTGAAAATTTGATAATTTATTTCAAAGGTCACTAGAAGCAAGTATATAAAGTATAATTACAATACAAAAACTTTTACTGGGTGTTCCTTTTTCTATGTCACTTAGTATATAACCATCTATACAGTGATATAATATCGAGTCCGCACCACCTGTTAACCACTAACCGGGCTAGTTAATGTAAAGACTTGAAAATTATGGATGGAATAACATATCCTCCCGACGAGCGCTTTGATTCTTTCTACGTATCACGACTTTATTTACATAATACTTCATAAGATTTGCTCTGCGCTATAACTTTCTTTTTATTTTAACCACTTGGATGTTAGCTTTCAGCTCATAAACCATCATTGGATTATTTGCACATTTCTTCTCAAGGCAGCCCAAAACGAAAAAGTTTATTGTATCAAGTCGCACTACCTTAATGGCTAATTTGTGTGCTAATGTCTTACAATTACAGAAGATTACGTTTTAACTTTACATTTATAATTATATATTAACTTGGTTAGCAAAAAATCAATTATTTCACAACTTTTTTTCGCTGGTGACAACGTCTTGTGGTAAATTAGGATCCGTTATGCCAATATCTACTTCAAGCAGTCATCTGTTCCATCTATCAGATCACATAAAGTTTGTTACTATATACCGCAAGGCACTACATTGACGAAACATTAATTGAAATTGTCTCTTAATGGAGCGTACAAAATACTTTCATATATTATTATGTTCTTAGACTATATTATGTTCTAAACGAGTGGATCGTCCAAGCTTTATACTTGCCTTAGAATGTGTTATAGCGAATCAGTCTCTAAAAAATTTTAATTAAGTTGTGTATAGGGTTCTTTAAACTTGGCTTTGGATTACGCAGCAAAATTATAAGAATTTTGTAATTGAACTTATTAAAATAAATTATAATTCATAAAATTAAAATTCTAATTTTCCTTCTCTTGATGAGTCATACAGCGATATTTCAAATATCTTACTCCTCACAAAATTGAAAATTAACCTTTCTATTATTTGGATGTAGATTCTAACAATATTATACAAAATTATATGCCGTTTATTATTTTACTTTTTTCCTAAATTGTTTCATTAAAGCGAAATAACTTTTTACAGACAAGTCGCAATAGATTCGTTACCTATATTATTATCTTACCTTCAAGCAGTTATGACTCCTGCCGTCACAATTTGGCATAGAGCTTCTTTACCTTCCTTTTTTATTCATAATTTATTGAAGCAAAAGAGAAAAAGGAGAAAATCGTTCAAATCATTAACTCTTCTTTCATTCAATCTGCTACAACAATAATTAATTTACTTAATCAGCATATTTCGATTTAAAACAAATCTTTTTTTATTATGGAAATGTCTGCTCAATAATTACAATTGTTCTACAAAACATTTAATTTTCCTTTAGATGATATTTCTATAGTGAGCAAAATATGTTGAGGCAGTTTCCTTTCAGTCTTGTATGTACAGTTAGTAAAAGTGAAACTGCTAATTTTTAAGTAATTTGTTAACAAAAGCATATGTTTAATACGAGGATCGTTCAATAAGTCCTTAGAAAATCCAAGAGATGGCGTTCGTAGCATCGGAAATGGTTTGTTTTTTGTTAGCATCATTATTATAACACTTATATTTAAAAGGCTTAACACCGAAAGAGATCAAAGCTGAGTTGAATGAAGTTTATGGCACGTCTGCTCCGTCCAGTATTTGCAACTGTTTATAATTGGGTAAACGAGTTTAAACGTGTGTATATCCACAAAAGATGAACATCGATCGGGACGTCCAGTGGAAGTGACTACTCCCGAAATGATTGACAAGATCTACGACATGGTTTTAAGTGATCGACGAATCAAAGTGCGCGAAATAGTTGAGGACACAGGCTTGTCGCAAGGTAACGTGTTTTCAACTTTGCACGAAAAATTGGGTGTGAAAAAAGTTCAGCAAGATGGGTGCCGCGTTTGCTCTTAGTGGAGAATACACGCAATCGAGTGGTCGACTCTGAAGCTGTTTTGGCGCTTTTTTGTCGCAATCCTGATGAGTTTCTGCATCGATACATAACTGTGGAAGAAACATGGATATACTACTATATACTGTCCAGAGACAAAGGATTAATCAAAACAGTGGGTTTTTGAAGGCGAACGGGCTTCGAAGAATGCAAAGACGGCATGAAATCGGCCCGCAAAGTTATGGCCACAGTTGTTTAGGATGCACGCGGAATAATTTACACCAATAACTTGGAAAAAGGAAAAACCATATCTGAAGAGTATTATGCGTCGTTATTGGTTACCGGTTGAGGTTACCGGTTACTGGTTACCGGTTATTGGTTACCGATTACCGGTTAAGCAAAGAAATAAAGAAAAATCATCCTCATTTTAAAAAGAAAAAGATTCTCTTCCATCAAGACAATGCACGTGTGCACACTTTTACAGTTTCAATGGCTAAAATCGTGGAATTAAAATTCTAATTATTACAACATCCACAGTATTCACCGGATTTAAACCCCAATGACTTTTTTTTATTTCCGAACATAAAAAAAAATGGCTCAGTGGACAACGGTTCACATCGAACGAGGAGGTCATCGCCCAAACAGATGCCTATTTTGAAGATCTTTCGAAATCCTACTTTTTAGACGGCTTAAAAAACTTGAAGAAGGAGATTATGTTGAAAAATTAAAAAATCTACTTAAAATAATTTGTGTTTCTATATTTTTCTAAGGACTTATTGAAGAGCCCTCGTACATTTAAGAAAGAAACATTTTAGACACAAATATTTATACAATTAGCAATAATAAAAAGAAGTTAAATTTAATTTACTAGGCTTCAATGATAACGAAAAGAATTATTCATAAAATTGTCGAGAGTTATCTTATCGGATACACGAAGTCTCTTTTTAAAAATAATTTTATTACAAAAATATTACTATTAATAAAAATATTGTTATTAATATTAAATGAATAGATGTTACATTTGCGTATAGCTAATTATCAGATCTAACTAACTCCTGGATGGATTGCAGTTTGGTTTTATTCCTCGTAAATTGTATATTCAGCATTCCTGGGATATCCGCTGACTTCATCGTTGACCGCTGCATAACTCCTCCCTTCGCAGACTCAACTATACCGATAGATTAAATCATCTTCTGATGAAGCTAACATGGTTAGCGAAACGTTCATCGAGAAGTTTTTAAAAAGTGACTTGGTGTTTAGTGGTAAATCTCTTCGAGTTTATTGTTTCACACCGAAGGTTCCAATAGAAGAATTGATCAACTATACCGATTGGTATCTCTCTTGGATCTTCTTCTTCAGGGTGACATTTTTTGAGGGTCGGTGACATTTTTGAATATCAGGTACGCGACTCCGAGAACCATTAGGGCATAGAGGGCTAAGGTCCAAAGACTTGGGGATTGTCTAATTTGTTCGAAGACTAAGAAAGGATGGTGTGTTTTGATTTGATTTCTTAGCATGTGGAGTCTATCGAGTTTTATGTCTTGTATTGCTTTGAGATTAATGTCCAGAGTATTTCGGCTATTATTTCTAGGTCGGTAAATAGGATGACTTGATCACAGGACTCGATTTTTTCTTGTTAATTGATGATAAAGATGTTTTTTGTTTCGACTTGACAGCTGATGGGTATTTCTAATAAACAGGACCCACTGTATCTAACATTTTCTTCCTGCTTGTGGTATTTTAGTGACAGCTGTGTTTCTATTGGTAATACAGCTATACATTGATTTGTATTGCCTAGTTGGTTAGCAATCGGATATATCAGTTTGATTTCTATCTGTTGGCATATTGCAAAAATCGTTTTTGGCTTACAGTAGTTGGACTGAACAGTGGCTGCTGTTTTCGATCTCTTTCAGTGCTGTATCGCAGATAAAATTGCCCGCGGTCGCTTCTTTACAGAGTTCATGCTCAAATGCATAGTGCAATTTACTTTTAAATAAACATTTATTTTACGGTATAACAGCCTTGAAGAGACTCTCATAAAATATCGGTATCGAAGATAAGTGATAGTAATCGAAATTATTTGGATTCGTTACTAGAAAATGAAGTAAATATGTTGTTTTATTATTTGCTATATATCATTGCAATTCGACCATTTTTTCAAAAGACAGAATATTTTCTAAATTAACTGTCCGAGGCATGTTGTTTATGCCGATTGTTGCTTGGACTATTTTTAATTCCTTGAAGCGATCATCAGTCTTTATTATACTGGGATATATAACACTGGGGAACAATTTAAAAATAATTTCTGTTAAGTTCGATATTTACGTTTTATACGTAAATTGACATGCTAATTTCAAAACTTTATTTTGTTTTTTTCTATCACGTCAAGTTTTTTCTCTACAGTTGTTGCACATCCTACTAAGCTTGGCGAATCACAGAAGTCACTCTCCTACCAGCGAACCTTCTTCGACCTAGGAGTGGGAGCGTGAGTGACGTTGCGTCATCCAAAACTAGTTCGGTCAGTTAAGCATGAGATGCTAAAATACGCGGGTCTGTGTCGCTCTGATATAGTGAAGTCAAAGTATACATACACAACTACAGATTTTCGTTATGTCTGCCTCTGGTAGTTTTCGTCGTAAGTGCTTAAACAGCCCTGATATATTATTTCGGCATTCCCTAGCCTGTCATATGAAAAGATAAAGACTGGTGTTTTTGATGGTCCACAGATTCGGCAACTCGTTAAAGATGAAAATTTCACTGAAATAATGACTATGAAGGAATTATTTAATGAATGAAGGAATGCTTGGTTGGCTTTTAAAAATATTGTTATTGTTAAAAATATTGTTATAAAGACTTTCTTGGAAATACACGAGCCCCGAATTACATCGAAATTGTTCAACAGCTCTTGGAGAGCTTTAAAAAGCTTGGTTGTAACATGAGCATCAAACTGCATTTCTTACATAGTCATCTTGCTAACTTCCCAGAAAATCTTGGTACTGTTAGTGATGAATAATGCGAACGATTCCACCAAGATCTAAAGATTATGGAAGCGCGGTATCAAGGTAGATGGGATGTCAGTATGATGGCTGACTACTGTTGGAGCATCAAGCGAGAATGTCCACAAACTGAACACTCCAGGAAAAGCTATAAGAAGAAATTTTTACCGTAATATCTTTTATTTATTTTTTGAATAAACACAATTTAACTTTTAATAATATGTTAACCTATGTATGAATAAAATATTCTAATCTATTTGGTCAGATCTCACCTTATTTCCTTTCGTAAGAACACTTTTAAGGTAAAATGAGGGGTGTGCTGTAGCTTAAGAACTTGACGTGATAGAGAAAAACGGTGAATATTTTTGAATTCAAAGATGAAAAATTAGTCAAAAACAAGTCACAGATCCAAGATCCAATCCATCCACAAAATTGCTGTTCCCCAATGTAATTTTTAATCTCGAGAAAGTGAATTCTCGACATCTTGTAAATTTGAATCGATCACTTCATATATGTTGATTTGTTTGTTTAAAGTGACTTTAATGTAATCGTAATTAAGTCTGTGTGTAGTTGACTGTATTATCAAGAATATCTGATTGAGTTTTGATTGTAGATATCTTTCATTTTGATTTATACTTTGAACTGTCGAGTTAAAGTTATTAATTATACTTAAGGACAAAGAATTTAGCTTTCGAATATTTCTCTCCAACGATTGTTGGTTTTCCTGCAAGTTTCTTATTAATTTTTCATAACGTTCTCCATCTGACGCGTCCAAATTACCAGAAATTGCTTAAAATTGCGTTTACTAATCCTCTTTTTATGCGTTCCGGATGTGGAATAATCTCTATAATTTTATCGTACACTCTTGCAGAATTTTTAATACTTTTAAATAATTGCTCGATTCTAAATTGTATTCTTTATGTTTGCCTACAAGTTCGATAACCTTTTTTGAATTTATGTGCTTTTTATTAATTTCATGGATTATTGGATTTAAATCGTAGAAATGGATTAAAGTATAAGTACATTCTCTAATTTTAAAATTTCCTAATTTTATTGGTATTATCCCGATGTTATCATTCAGTTCCCCGGCATTCATTTTCTTTTCCATCTTGTACGTGCTGGTGAAACTGATAAATGTCCTGAAATATAATACGCAAGATGTGACTGACAAGTACTAACCTAGGTAGTAGATAGTTTTAACAAATAACACCTTAATTATTTGTTAAAACTATAGCTATTCCTAAGTGGGCGTTTTACATTACCTACGTGCACATCTCCTTGTACTTGAGTAATAATAGTTTTCTCTTCGAGGTTAACTGTGCTTATTTTAGTGGCTTTTGAAAATGTATCCGCTAATTTCTGCCGGATATGCTTATTGACATATATCGTTTGGTCAGGCTTTAAAATGTCTGAGTCCGCACGATTTTCGTTAATCTTATCTATTATTTTATCCTTGTTAGCCAGAAGTTTTTCGTTAATTAGCGAATATAATAATTTAGTTTAACCACGATGATCTGTGAGGTAATTACTAATTAATAACGGATCGATATCCAAACTGAAAGGGTCGTTCGAACTTATATGACCATTTATTATGTCAACTGGTTTGAATTTTATAACCGAATGTATTGAATTGTTATAGGCTGAGATCGCATATTTTATTTTTTGTTCAATAGGTGTTCTATTGAAATTTTGGTTATTTAGCAGACGAATGTGTTCAGAACAATAATAGAATGAAGCTTTTCTATTACACCATTCGACTGTGGATGGTTAGGCGAACAAAAATGAATATACATCTTATGGAACTGTAAAAGTTAAGTTACTATTACGTTTTTAAATTCGGTTCCATTGTCTACTATAATTTTATTTGGTATAGCGTAGTGAAAAAAGACGGTTATTAATTTATCGACAATTTCAGTAGCTGTCAAAGATTTTAGAGAATATGTTTGAGCATATTTTGAAAAGCTATCTATAATTGTTAAAAAATTTGTATTTTCAAGTGTGTAACTGTCAAGGTGGATTATTTCAAAAGGTTTAGTAGCCGTAGGTGTCACATTTATTTTGATATTTATTGGATCTCTCATATTTAGTGATTTGGATGTTTGGCCAATAATATTTATTTTTTATTCTGGATTCCATTTCATTAGTCCCTCTGTGATTGGTTTTACTTTCATGATAGTTTCGGATTATTTCTGGAATATCGTTTTCATTGGTGACGATTAGCTTAGTTAAACATCTTTTAAATTGAATAGATGGTCACTTGAAGGTCTTTCTAATTATTTCGCAAAATGGTTCGTACATATATGCCGATTAACATACAAAAAATAAGTCTTATTTGGCACGATATTTTCTTTTATGAAATTTAAAACATCAATTTCGAAATTAGCATCTGATAGTTGCACTAAAAATCTACGTTTCTTTTCGAATAATACGATTTTCTTTATTTTTGCTGGATTATGAAACACTTTTGAGAATATTATTTGGTTTGCTCCGTAGTTAACAGCAGTTTTGAGGATCGGGATTCCTACGATGGGGTCTTGTTCGCTATTTGAATGTATTGTAGCATCGTCTGCCTCAGCGTCATCAGTCACGTTGAGTAGGTCTGTGTCTGGTTGCACTACCATAGATGTGTTATCTAGGTTACCCTCACAATTTCGGGCGTTTTTTTCACGTTGCATCCCTTCCTCCTATTCCTTATTAATATTGTCCATATAATTTCTTAGCACAGAGATTTCATTTGCGTCCTTAGTATGTAATTCTATTCGTGATAATGCGTCGGTGTTGGTGCTCAATTTTTTTTGTAGATAATTGAATAGTCGAATTCCTCCAACTAAAAAACGTAAAAGTTTGCTGCTTGGATCTTTTAATGAGAAGAACTATTGTAGGGGCTTGTGATCAGTTATTATATTAAAGTTCCGGCCAAAAAGATAGGATCGAAAGTATTTCGTAGCTCATATAACACAAACGCATTATTTCTTGATGGTGGAATAATTTAGCCGGATGCTGATCCGGATACTGTAAAATGGATTTATTGGTTAGCAGATGTTTGCAGTATTCGAAGCATTTAACAAATTCCTTGTTATATTCAATATTTGCGGCCTATTTTAAGCATTTAGTAAGGAGTTTGGTAATTTTTGCAAAATTATTTTTGAATCGTCGATAGTAACCCAGCAGTCCCAAGAATCCTTTAATTTGTTTAGTTGTTTTAGGTATCGGATAGTTTATTACTGCTTTGATTTTGTCGGCTTAACCCCGTCTGGTGTTACTATATTTCCTAAGTTTGTGACCTCATGTCGTAAAAATTCGCTCTTATCTAAATGTATCTTAAAATTGGATTATTTTAGTCGTCTAAAAATAGATATTAATCGTTCCAAGTGCTCTTGTAGGGATGTCGAAAACATAATTATATCATCCAGGTACACAGGCATTTTTCGTTCTGGATACCGCCTAATATATAATCCATAATCCGCTGGAAAGTTTTCGAGGCATTCTTCAGGCCAAAAGGCATACGCAGAAATTCGTAGTACCCGTTTTCGGTCTTAAACGCCGTTTTCGGGATTTGGCACTTCCCTAATTTATCTAAAAGGTCGTTAATATTCGGTAGCGGATACTAGTCATCAACAGTTTTTTCGTTCAATTTCTGGAAGTCAATGACTACGCGCCATTTCTGCTTTCCATACTCATCGGTTTTCTTTGGTATTATATTGGTGAAGACCATGGTGGATTGCTTGGTCTTATAATTTTGTTAATTTGGTTACTGACTTCTTATTTATGGATGACCGGATACCTGTAAGTTTTAGTGTACACTGGGATTTCGTCGATTGTTTTGATGCTATGTTTAATTTTATTCGCGAACGTTAGTGGTGAATTTTCGTAGTAAAATACGTCCGAGAATTCCTAGCAAAGTGCAATAATTTTCTCTCTTCGATATTTAAATGGTCTGTTCGAATTACAGATGGATCAAATTGGGCTGGTATTGAATCTTCAAAATTTTTTAATTCGATATTTTCAAATTCTTTTTTATTACATTTTTCCGCTTGGATTGGTTCAGAAATATCTAAAATAATCGGGCTAGTTGTTTTATTTAGCACTGTCGCCAGGGTATAGCCGTTCTTAGAAACTGTTAGACACGATGGAATCCCGTAATTTTGCATTTTTTTATACGTAATGATAATCTCACCGTTACGGATGTTTGTCGTTATCTTAATAACTTATTTTACACGTGGGGATACTGTAATAGAATGTACCTCAGGCTTGGTTCTATGAAAACGTAATTTAATCTTCGCGTGTGGTGTTGTTAAATAACCAGAATCGAAGTTTAAATTAGCTTGTAAAAATTTCAGATTATCTAATCCTATAGGACGATCAAAAACATTATGAAATTTAAATATATAACATTTAATTTTTGGCTTTGCGCAAATTAAAAATTTTTGAAGATGGTAAAAATGCACTAAATTTGTGGGCTGACTGTTGTTACAATAGTACTGTTGTTATCACTGGAATATCACAATAAATTCTTGTTGTTACTGGAATTTTTATTGTTACAGTTGTTACAATAAAATAATCATCGACTATGTAGTTTTGGAAAAATTTAAATGCTAAATTAGGATCAATAAAAAACCTTGTCGATCCAGAATCGATTAGAAATGTTAAGGTATCTTCCGGGAATATCAAATAAGATAGTTCACTGGTTCTTCATTCAAGAGAATAATAGGTGTTAGCTTTCGTTAATGATTATCGGGATATTCTGAAAATTTTCGTTTTCTTGGATTTGAGATTCAATTTCATTCAGAGCAAATGTCTTCTTAGTCTCTCTCGTAAAGATATTGTGGTTTGGAGCAATTTTTAAACTGATAATCCTGATCGGATTGTTCATGTGCAAAATCATGATTTGATACATTTGTAGGGTCTGCCTCCGCGTTATACTATTCTTCAAAGGCGAATTTTGGAGGTTGATGGAGCCTATTGAAATTATTTGGCCTCGCGTTACTTGTTTGTCTCGTGGATATGTTCATAGAGGTTGGTTTTGGTAAAAATTGTTGTTTGCTGCGGATTTGGAATGAAAACTTGCGAATTGGTAGGAAATCTATGGGTGGGATTATTAAAGTTAGGTCTAATATTTATTGGTTGTAACGGAAAGTTTGGTTTTAACCTAAATACATTATTTGGAGTGTGACTGTTAAAATTAGCAAATGGGTTTACAGGCCTATGTTGTGAAATGTTGAAAAATTGTGATTAAACACCTGTGATCTGAATTTTGATTGAACATTGATTTCGAGTTTTGAAAATGGTTTTGAGAAGTATTGAAAATATTTAGTTTTATGTTCCTGCATTACATACTGCAATGCAGTGGATAAATCTTTCGGTGACATACAACGGATTGTGTTCCCCAACGGTTCTCTCAGTTCTGATAAATATGCTTTTAGGACTAAATCGTTATATAGTTCGCATTTGAGATATTTTGCAGCATCATCTATTTCGTGAATGTCTACATAATAATATAGTAAATTTAGAAAATGTAGGATTTTATCATAAAGTTGGTTAGGGCTTTCGTTAGGCATTTGCCGAAGCATCACTAGATCACGATTTACGTAGGCTTCGTCGCGTTGATCAGCGAAATGTCTATGTAGAGTTTCGTTGAGGTCGTTCCAGGTAGAGACGTTATAAATATTTATTACAATTCTAGCGTTCCCGATTAGTTTAGCAGTCAAACAATTTAGAAGATAAATATTACGAAACTTGTTAGGTTTGTTGACTATATACAAGTGATCTGTTAACTAAACTGTTATTAAACTCTGACAAGTTGCCAGATACTTATTGAAATCATTTAGCGTGCCGTCAAATGTAGATACACAATTAAAATATTCGGGTCTAAAATCGTTATTGCGATTAGCGTTAGAATTGGTAAAGTGTGAAGTTTGTATTTTATTTCCGATATTACCTAAATTTTGAGTTAGATTTTTTAAATTAGAACCTCTTAAAGGGTTTACCGTTAAATTTTCAAATATGTCTGATAATTCGTCACTTATTTAATTGCATTTACATTAGAGTGAAGATGAACTTGTGCATTCTTTTCTATAAGGTAGATCCTGTCAGTTCAGCTATTTTGGTCCTTGCCGATACCAATCTTCCTTGCGAGGATGGACTATGCTGTCACAACGCTCCATTAATTCTGTCCTTAGGGTACGCCACCGGTTCACAATTGAATGGAATACTTGATTTCCGAAAGGCCACTCCAGCAACGATTGCACCGAAAGTCCGAGTCAACTTCGAATTCCCAATAAAGTATTAAACGAACTCGACGACACGATGCGCTCGATTTTGGAATCCTACCGACTGCGCCAGTAAACTTGTCGGATACATGAAGTCTCTTATTAATTATAATTTTATTATAAAAATATTACAATGAATAGATTTGCGTATATCTAATTATCAGATCTAACAACTCCTGGAAGGAATGCACTTTGGTCTTATTCCTCATAAATTGTATATTCAGCGTTCCTGGGAAATCCGCTGACTTCATCGTTGATCGTTGCATAACTCGTGCAAAAATGAAACTCATACGCGTGGAAAATTATAATGAATTTCAAAAAGTAAAAATATTCAAAACTGCATTTAGTACTTGATAGGTAAACCTTTGTATTCTATAATAATATTTAAACGATCCGACATTGATCGCACTAGTTTTTCACAATAATCCTTGGATATTTTTGACCATTCTTCCTGAAGTACAATATTGAGTTATTATTTGTTCCTGATCTCGTGTTCTCTTATTTCATCTTTAAAATTACACTATAGATTTTCGAAGACATTGATATTCGGATTTTGTAGAGTGACTTCGATGACATTGGGGCAGTTATACAGCAGCCATCTTTTAATGTTTTGTGCTTTATGTTTCGGATCATTATCCTGATAGAACACAAAAGTTTCTTCAATACCAAGGTTTTGAGCACTTTGTTTAATGTTTTGTTTTAGAATGTCTAAGTATAAGTGATGATTCATTATTCTGTAAATAAAATGTAAATTCCTAGGACTCCCAACGCTCATACTTCCCCAGACCATAACCGAGCCTCCACCGTGTTTAAGAGTCATTCGCAAATTTTTCGTTTTTAAAGATACATTGGATTGTCTTCACACCCATCATTGCCTATCTGATCTGAAAATATTAAATTTACTTTAATTTCGGAAAATTTCATTTTTCTAAAACGTAAACTTTTTAACTTTGCGTTTATACGTTACCAGCGTTACCAGGGTTCATCCATTGCGCTTTCTTATTTATTTTTTTTTATTCTTAAAACGATGTACAACACTTTGAACCATAGTGTGGGGCCGGTTAACAAGTTTTCCAATTTGGCGATAAGATTTTCATATTTGAAAATAATAAAAAAAACACGTTTATTTGGTCAAATTTTGAAAGGTTATAACTTTTTGAAAAAAATCGTGTTTTTTCTTCCGATTGAGTAAAAAAAAAATCACAGATTAGTGTTTAATGAAGTACTATAACATACAAAATTTTCAGCCAAAAAAAGGGTCGGATTGAAAAGTTATACATTTTGACATGAAATGAGCCTATATATATATATATATATATATATATATATATATATATATATATATATATATATATATATATATATATATATATATATATATATATATATTTTTTTTTTTTTTTAATTTTTTTATTTTTAAAGAAATATAATAGTTTATAAAATTTGAATATCTTGAATCAAACGTCAAGTTGACCATTAAATTTGTTGTTATACTGCCCTTGTTCTAATTTTTATTCACATTTGGTTTAGGAACAAACTTGTCAACTAAATATTTCATAAAGGTTTCCATGGCGCTTCTCGTTTGATTTAAATATGGTACGTGACAAAATGTTAATGTAATTTATTTACCCTTTAGATAGCAAATAGGTAGGTAGTATTAAACTTAAATTATATATCTAATGTCATATAAGGTTGTTTGCAAATTAATTGGCACATTAGTATTTCTCTATATGTTTATGTGTCCGAACTTCCTATAGAGGTTACTGTCAAACGAACTGTGTCTGTAAACCTGCGTCTCAATAGACTGGTAAATCATCTTGGTATGTTTAACATTGGAGCAACGCTTGTAAATTGTCGAAATTTATTAGAAAAATCAGTGTTCTGTGCACCAAATTTACGTAATCATAATGTAATTGTAATGTTTTCTCCCAATTATCGACAAATTCCGAACCCATTTCAAGCTGCTGAAAATGAAAACAAAAACTGTGTGTTCCAAAGAAAATATCTTCGCTGTTGCTAGCAGTGTGGTGAAGATGAATTGATTAATCAATTTGTCGCCGTTAGCAGGAAGTTAGTTAAATTAGGATAAGCGTTGCATCGGTGACAGGGGCCATTTAGCGACCACAGTGTGTCTATTAATTGAGACCTTTTGAATGACTATGGCAGATGTTCACTAACATTAGAGATTCAGGGTTCTGGGTTTGATAAAGAAGGGCGAGTGTTGAAGAAGAGGGCATGTTTTCGGATGGTGGTGTGGTGAACGCGTAATGGTGATTAAGGAATGGAGAGGATCGGTGATGAGAGATGTGAAAGAGGAAGAGCGAGTGCAGTGACTAAATATGATCAGTGATGGATATTTCTCTTAGATAGAGGAGGAGAACATCCAGGGAGCCGGGTCGAAAGGGAGTAGGGAGGTCACTGGGGAGGGAGAGTCTGGGTCCTGATGTTTGATGTGATATGGTCTGAGGTTCACCGCAAGAAGAGCAGATAGGAGGAGGGTTGTTGCTCAAGAGGTGCTGGTGAGTGAGAGCACAATGTCCCGATCTTATCCTGAACCAGATGATGGATTAGCGGGAAGCTGAGCTTTGCTATTCGACTATATGGATTATTTTATTCTGAATTTGAATGCTATTGATCTGGAGGAGATATGGTTCAGAACGACTCCATATATCATATAGTCAATGCAACAATAGATTTAAAATGGAACAATTTGATGAAAAAAATATTTTGAAGAACGGACCTGTTAATTGATCACCACGGGCATGTGATTTAAAGGCTTCAGATTATTTTCTTTGGGGTTATGTTAAATCATTGGTCTATGCCGATAAACTACCAACTATTGACGACTTGGAAGCTAACATAACTCGGAGAATTGCGGACATAAGACCCCATTTGCTTGAAAAAGTGATTGGATTGGTAGAATACACTTTTTCGGAAGTAGCCGTGGCGGACATTTTCCGAAATTGTTTTCAAACGTTACAGTTACAACTACTGATAAAGTAGGCCTTTCTACAATTTTTCTTATCTTAAATATCTATATATATATATATATATATATATATATATATATATATATATATATATATATATATATATATATATATATATATATATATATATATATATATATAAATGAATAATTTATCACCCCGTCATTAATTAGGACGGTTTTTCGTTATTCCGTTTCGGGTCTTCTTATATTGGAAGTACGTGCTCATAATTCTCCACTGGTTGGTCCTATAAGTATTAGTCCGCCCTTATTCGCCATTTCGTGCCTCCACTTTACGATTAGTTCTTATCTAAACTGTAAACAACTGTTGGGATTCTACCCTAAAATTATTGTATAATAAATGTAAAGTAAATACGAGCAATTTCAATACATTTCGTCGAAGCAACAAGTATTACTGCACTTTGTTAATATACTTCTGTGAACTTATATCTTTTACTAAGGGCCGGTTTTACAATATAAGAATAGACCAAGTATAGCTTATACCTGGTATATTCTTACATTGTAGAACCGGACCTAAGCCATTTTCAACAGTTGCGCACACTTTATAAAACAACAAACATTTGAGGCCTAACCGACCCGCAAACTTGTTAAGTAAACAGATGATAATAATACACAGTAATAATTCAATCCTTCTAATGAATTTGAAGCTCAAAATAAAAGTTATATGTCTTTAGCATTTCTTCAAAGTAGAATTAAGCATATTGGGGAGGTAAATAAATCATCCTATTATTCTCAGCTCATTTCAAGCATGGTCCTGCAAATGATGCAAATTTGACTTTCAAATGGTTTTTGCATAGTTATAATCAGTAGCTCATTTGTGCCGATTTATTTATCTATAAAATATCATTTATAAAAGAAATCTTGTCATAACCAGAATGTATCCATATTTTATTAAATATTCTTTATTATAGTTCTGTTTCTGTTTTCTGTTTTAAAGAATAATCAGATGCTGCTTTTCTAATTCCTGTATTGTGAACTGAAGTTTGTTGTGTTATAAAATAATTTGTTTCAGTATAGTATTCAGTGGATTTAACCCCGGCCCACATACAAATTGACTTACATTTCACTTTAAAGAATTCTTCCCCTTCACTATTAGCAGCAGAAAAGTAGGCCGTTGAATCAAAATGTGGTCGTAAATCTAGTAGAGATGATGAATGAACATTTCCGATGAAGATTTTTTAATAATTTTTAAACGCTGAGTTTCTTCGGCTTTTTAAAACAGAAGATGATACGTGTATTCACCATTTCATTTCAGAGACTATGTAACAGTCCAAACAGTAAGTGGGAAAGGATGAAAGAGCGCCAAAAAAGTGAAAATTGTTAACATTTACAGGATTTTTTTCTGGAATTCTCGTGGTGTGATGCTCATAGATTAGCTAGGAAAAGGCAGAACCTGCTCCTTGGGGAATTAAACTTCGCTCACTACTGGACTACTTCAAGGGTGCTATTCAGGTGTCTATATCGAGCCAAACACTAAATCGAATTTGTCCGTAAAGCCACCCATGGCTGGAGTTATTGCAAACCTCCTTTACCTACGCTACATTTATCCTTTTCCAAGGTAGTCTAAGACTATTTAGGAAAAGGCAGGACCCGCTCTTTGGAATATTACACTTTGTTTACTACTGGACCACTTCAAGGGTGCTATTAAGGCTAAATATCCACATCTAACCAAATACTAAATAATGTTTTCCCACGATAATATCACACACGACTGGGGTTGCACTTTCAAATGCGCCGAATTTGCCAGCTTTGACTCTCAGCGACTAGTTGATCTTTTTAAACCCGATGAAATGGCTCTTTGGATGAAGATTCACTTGAAATGATGATAACAAAATAAGGCAAACGCTTATTTTACAGGACTGTACAATTTCCATTATACAGAAGGGGTTAAAAAGTAAAAGATCAAAGTTTTTGGTCTACCTAAAAAAAATGAAAAATTTTTGTTTTCTTTGTCATGCCGAAAATTTTTCGAAAAACCCCTGTATATATGAATAAAACCGAAAATAGGCCCAATGCAAAGCTAAATAGCATTATATGGTTATGTTAAAGTTGCTAAAATGCCACGGCTTCGCTCACCACATTAATTTAGGCAATTGTTGGAATATGGAAAGGGGCGAGCTGTTCATACGAAAGAAGCACATATAATTGAAATAGCCAGAAGTTTTAAGAAACAAGGCAATTTTTTCCATACTCCTCATAATAATTGCTCATTTCTTAAGCTACATCCAAACCTCGGCAAGCATTTCCCAAGACCGGTTTCTGGCCTTAAGCATCATCAGTCGATCTCGAGTTGAACTTTCGGAAAACAACCGAGGAAATAAGCAAAAGTACCAGACGATTGGACATTATTGATTCTACTGTTATGAGATGACTTAGATAAATACTTTAACATAGATAAAATTGTTTGGTTGAATCCAACTTGTGTACTTCTCTTGAAATTATCTTGAGGTCAATTCTAATAATCTTCAGAAGAAGTTTGAGTGCAGCCTGCTATGTAATGGAAATATTATGTCCCTTTGCTAGGTCTTACCTGCAATTTTGTTCAAATCTTATCTTTCAGCAGGATAATGCCTGATCGCGATACTCGACTAGTCATCGAAATCCCCAGATTTATCACTGATAGATGTACGAGATAGCATTAGTCAAGATCTTTACCAATTTCCCTAGCCACCAGCAACTTTAAGCGAACGTGAACCTTGCGTACAAAATGCATAGGATACCTTGTAACAAAAACTCACAAATTATTTATTTCAGTCGTACCTCGAAGTATTACATAGCAGTGGACCTATTAATTTTTTTTATCAGAGGTAAGTGAAATTTATTTAATTTTTATTATTAAATAATAACATATCCCACAATCCTCAAAAGGAAATATGAATAATCAGTATATCCATTTATACCTGGACTAGGATTTTAAGCCACAATATTTACCATTTCTCAAATCGTTAATGCTCAAGAACTTTCAAAATTTGATCTTCTAATGTAAATATTATTTCTACCATCAGTAAATTATATGCAAAAAACGTTCTAACAGTTAACCTTTACTGAAGCTTGTAAAATTCTATGAATAAATTATCACACGTGTTCCATCTCTTTCTAGTACATACGTTTATAATTGACGTTGCAATATCACTCTCTCATATCAGAAAAACTAAAATGGAAAAAGTCACAAAGTATGAAAATCTAGCATTTGATCTGAAAAATCAATGGAAATTTCAGAAAATGGAGGTGCTACTTTTTGTTTATCCGCTGAAGATCTAATAAGCAAAACCTTTTTCAAAAACCTGTAAATTCTTGGTGCTTCGAAGATGATTGTTTCAGTACGGCAACGCGCAGTTTTCTTATAAACCTGCAACATTGTTTGTAAAGTTTGGTGATCTGACAGGGACGAGCTGAACTGCTTTTTCATTTTGGCAATGTAACCCTGACCAGCCAAGGCTGAGGTGATGGATGAATCAAGATAATAATATTAATAATAATAATACTAATAACATAACAACAATATAAGCCAATGCAGGAGGGCGAAGTATATAAATCTCTGGCATTATGGAAACATTAACTAAAGAATTCACGTCCAGACTTGAAACCATATGCAGGTTTGACCTAGACGGTAGAAATATAGTAAAAGCTATAAACACTTTTGTTCTAAACACTGATATAGAAAGGCTACAATGAATAATTAGAACTACACTAACGAAATATTGGAAACACTACCAGCACAGTAGTAAAAAACGACTTACTTTACCAAGAATTGAAGGAGGGAGAGAAATTATAAATATATGTACCCTACACGAAAAATAAATATCCAATTTAAGAACATATTTCCATCAAAGAATGATTTAATGACCGCTATGTCCCAGTGTGTGTTTAGCTGATGATAAGTATACGCCTCTGAATCTTAAACAATTGGAACGACAAAATGAGGGCATTTAGACAACTGGAACAATTATACAGGAGTGGAAAAATATGCCTCTACATGGTAGATACCCCCATGATCTTGACCGTCATGAAGTCGACAAGAGTGCGTCGAATGCGTGGTTGACATGGGGAGGTCTTTTTCCGGAGACTGAAATCTTTATGTGTGCAATTCAGGATCAGGTCATGCACACTAAGAACTACCAAAAATATATCATTAAGGATGCACGTGTATCAAATGGTACGTGTAGGAAATCCCACGAAAAGCCTGAGACTATCCAACATATTGTAGGAGCATATGGAAGACTCTTTTAGACAGACTATCTTCACTGTCATAATCAGGTGGCCAGTATAGTCCACCAGGAGCTTGCAAGTCGAAATAACCTTATAACAGAGCGAGTTCCTTATTACAAATACACCCCGGAGGCGGTACTAGATTCAATCGATTTCAGGTTATATTACGACCGAACAATTACACACCGACAAAACCGTTCACTGTAATAGGCCAGATATTATATTGCAGGACAAAAAGAAGAATACAGCATTCCTAATCGACATAGCTGTTCCAAACACAAACAGCATTCAAAAGACGGCTGAAGAAAAAGGACAAAATATACAGACCTCAAGTTAAAAATAAAACGGATATGAAAGTTGAACCAGGCTCATATTGCGCTATTGATAATTTTAACAGCTGGCATTATACCAAAGAATAACATCAAATTTCTGAGACTAGAACTAGAAGACTAGAAGAAAATCTGTTTAAAATAATACAGAGGGCGGTAATTCTTAATACCACTCACATCGGCCGAAAATTTTTGGAAGAATGAAGTTGTTTTGGATACGGCCCGCATTTTATTTAAAATCCAGTTTAGCTGGGAAGAAAGAATATAAAGGAACATAATAATAATATCTGGCCTTATTTCTATGCTGGTATTTAAATGTCAGGAAGGCGCATCTGCTAGAGGAGATCCCGTGCTCTCTCAAAAGGCTTTCAAAAAGGGAAGAGTTCTACCAGAGGTGGGTATCTAGGAAGTTATCTTAGATCTGGTCTCTAGTTTTTACGCTGGTAACTAAAAGCTTCTCGTAAGGTCTTCCAAATTTGGACGGCTCTGGCATCTGGCGAGCCGCTCGCAGTATGTATCTTCGTTCGGCACCTGTCAACCGCCCGAGGCGAGGTTTTTGATTTGCTCAGCATTCACCCCCGAAGTTACAGCCGCCATTCAAAGCCATACATGCGCAAGCCACCAGTACCAGTAAGATCTCGTTATGTTTTAAAACGTTACATGTTTCACAATGTATTACACAAAGTGTGGGATGCCATTGTAACGAGACGATTGATCGATCTCCACATTTATAGTGCTACACAAAAACCTAGAAGGGAATGCGAAAATGTCTGCCATATTGCTCTTTCCATTGCTCATTTCAGATGCAAGTAAGATCCTCCTTCAATTTATTAACTAACGGTTAAAATCCTAGTGATGATGAAAGATTCTCCCAAAGCCGGCTGTATTTATTCCAATGAACGGTATACATGAATAATATATCATATTCAACATTCGACAAACAATAGAAAAATATAGAGATGTCAATTTGCTTCCTTGATTGACGGAAGGCATTTGATAGCCAAAATGGAAAAAATTCTATGAGAAGTGGAAGTATCACCTGATTGATATAATTTGTCATCTATATGAAAAAAAAACGGTGCAGTGGTGAAAATAGAAGATTGATCATCCGACGAGTTCTGTGTTACTAGGGAAACCAGAAAAGAATCGGCAGTTCTAATATATTATGTCTAGAGCTCTGGAGGAATGGAAAGGTGGTATCAGCATTAGTGGCATTAAAATAACTAACTTAAGATATGGCGATGATATTACACTTCTTGCAAGATCAGCCGCGGAACTAATCTTAATTATCAAAAAAAATATATGATGAAAGCCGTCTTTACGGGCGGTTTAGGAGAAAACGAAAATAATTATCTACCTTCAAACATGACCAACATCAGTTGAATAGGTCCATTTAAGATGCGGAATGGCTAGAAATGTTATACCAAATTTGTAGAATATCTGGAGGGATACAGACAATACATTATTCATGAACGAGTACTAAGATTCTTCAGCCACATTTTACGCAGAGACGTTGGTAACCTTGAAGGACTAATGCTACAGGGATGGATGGAAAGTTCTGGATCACGATGCAAACCTTTAAAAACATGGACAGACCAAATTAAAAACCTAACTAAAGACCTCTCGAAGAGATGATCATGTTGCAACCACGGCAGTCAGATATAGAAAACGCGGGCGAGAACTAGTCTGAAAAGTGCGCAACCGAAATGAGTTGCATTGATTATAACTCTTCTGTAAAAAAGAATACGAAGAAGATATTGATTTATTTTAAATAAATACCCCGAACGACATTTACTGATATTACGATCTGATTTCATGTAGATCAATAAGTAATTGTGTTCTAACTAAAATTACTATTTCGAAAACTTAAATCTAATGTCTTACTCACTAGAATACCTTAGAGTCTAATAACATATTTACACTAAAATAATGCGTAATGGACAACGGCACTATTCTCTGCTTTATACTAGCCTAATTACTTAGCTAAGCGTTCACATGTTGATGGAGCCATTGTTCGTGACTGTGAGGATTTGGTAACAGTCTGATCAACAGTGTCCATCTGAAGGTTTCGATAAAGATCACTATTTCTGATGTACCATGGCACATTGACGATGTTCCTTAGTACTTTGTTGAGGAATCTCTGGATGATTAGAATATTATTCTTGGTGGCACAGCCCCAGAGCTGTATGCCATAGGTCTACACCGGTTTGAGGATTTGTTTATACAATAGCATTTTGTTATAGGTAGATAGAGTGGAGTGTCTACCAAGTAGCCAATACATTTTCTTGTACCTTATATCAAGCTCTTCTCTTTTCTTTTTTACATGAATTTTCAAGCGAAGTTTGACAAACAAAAATTAAGTGATATAACTAAACATAAAATACTTTTAACCAATATGAAATGCTCTAAAATAATATAGACCAATAAATGTGCGTAATGTTACCATTTCAATTTTTATACTCCCACTATATACATATAGGGTGAGCAACATGTAACTGATACAACCAATATATATTTTAACAAATGTTTATAACATAACCATAATATAGAAAGGTAAAGTAAAGTATAAACATAGTCAAATTCAACTGATCGAAACAAATTGCTTTTGGGGTATAAGATTGAACTCATGTCCATCCTGTAAAACGAACCCCTTTTAATATCATTATTTACAACGCATTCATAAGTTTCGGGCAATATCTTGGTCTTCACTGTTCCGTTAGTTAGTTAGAGGCTGTCAAATCAGATGATACTGGAAGTCAGATCATGTTGCCAAATAGAAATTTTAAACTGTCTAGGAATATATCCCTGTAGATGTTCGTTGCCTGCCCTTCAAGTTGCATGTTTAGTGTTTTCTTTCCATGATTTTACTTATCCTATTCCCAAAACCCCTAAGCAAATTCAATAATAAACATAAATTTATTTTAAATATATAATAAATTATATTCTTAGTTGGTTTTTGTTTTTAGTAAATAGATTTTGCTTTGTGATTGGGAGGTCCTTATCATTGATAATATTTAATCACATAACTTCTTCCTTATCAAAATGGAAAAATATAAGCTTTGATTTTAACTCTGAGCCATCTAATTATGTCTAACATTTATTTCTTTTTAGTGCCTTTCATGGCAACTATAAAGCAGTACGAAATAAATAATTATTTTGTTATATAATTATAATAAATATTATATTTTATCTAATAGCCCTTATTCCATGTGGGTCGGACTGTGTATAATTATGATTCAATGACTGCTAATATTTACCTTTTGTTACATTATATTGTTATGGGTTGGCTTTATATTTTTCTTTTCCATAGCATATAGTCTTGTGCTGTGCTTCTGACTTATTTCCATGGAATTCCTCTCTTTCCCGCCACTTTCCTTGTTTGCTCTTGCTATCTTATTCGCCGTCTACCTATTTTGTTTTTACCTAGTATATCTAGTTTTTACCTAGTATATATCCTCGTATATTTCCTTCACAAACTGATCTTTCTTCATTAGATGTAAGTGTCTAACCATCCAAGTTGTCTCTCTTCGATTATTTCTTCTACAGGTTTTATCTTTAATTTTTCTATATTAATACCAACGTATTCCTAATTCGATCTGTTCTTGCGATTTCCTCAATTTTTCTACGAAATATTATTTCTAGTGCATTTATTTGTTTGTTCTTGTCAAGGTCTTTCCATATCGCACTGCCATAAGGTCTCGAAGATCTTACTATCTTTTTAAATACCTCTATCTTTATCATTTTATGGCACTTATTTTTTCCACAGAAATGTATTTTTGAGTGCATTGTATGTTCTTCCAATCTTGCTTATTCTTTCACCTATTTATTTATTATTCCGTTTTGCGCTATAATTGTTCCTAAATAGTTAAAGCTATCGACTTGTTCTATTGTTTTACTATCGAATTCTATTTTATGTCCTTTTTCTTTTGCTGATAAGATCATTGTTTTAGTTTTTTCAATATATATTTTCATACTTATCTTCTTGAGTTTCCTTTGATATATATTTATATTTTTCTGTAGATTTTCTTCCGTGTCTGCTATTAGTATACACATTTACTCATATACATTTCTCTGCACATTTTTTCTTACAGATTTTTATTCGTCGTCTAACAGAAGTGAAAACAATAGGGGGCTTAACACACATCCTTGTTTCAAATCTATCTTTGTATACAACTTGGATGATTCATCATCATGTGCTTTTGTTTTTTTTATATAGTTGCTATACAACGATTTAATTATTTATATCAGTCCTCTTTCTACTCATCTTCTTTCTAAACTTTTCCAGATATCATTTAGTTTTACTTTGTCGAAAGCTTTCTGTAGGTCGATGAAACCTACGGTTATATATATTTCTTATCTCCCCTGGTTTTCACTCATTTATCTTAAAATAAATATCAAGCCCTGCTTCCATCAAGCCAAGATTCCAGTAAATCTTGTATTCTATTTTCTAATATAAGAAAAAATTAATGATGATATAATTGTCGAAGTAAGTAAGAAAACTTATATTAAAACTGGTAACTTTAGGTAAATTTAACGTTATTTTATCTTATAATTCATAATTCTCCTTTTTCCCGTAGCTTTCTTGGTTTCCTTCATTCAAGGGATTTTCATCGAATCAAATAACCCTTGAGATATTAACCGAGCCCGAATTCACATAACTTTAATTAACAACAACTGAATGCTCAACGCGGTGTGGCGCTTTTCCTAATAATAAAATAGTGTAAAATTTGGTTCATTAATATAATTTCTAGATAGGTTATGTTCTTCTGTTTTATGCTTGCGACGAGTATTTTGAATCACTTATTTTTTCTTTTGAACCACTTATTTATTCTTAGCTACATTTTTTGAACCATAGCCATCAGATTCAATCACGTTTATTGATTCGGTGACATTATAATATTTTATTGGTTAATTTATTGGAGGACCAACAAACCTTTCAACCTTCAGTCTTTCCATGCAAAGCCCAGAAAACTTATGTGAAAAGAAGACAAAACAAAATATATGTCGATTCAGTCTTTCAATTTTTTTTACAAGTTCCAGTTTGCTACGGTTTACTATCCAAGAATTACGACTATATGTTGTTTTACTTGATCCACTACATCTCTTAATGAACAATTCCTTTCAAAGTTGATTTTATCCAGAGTTGATTATTAGCTTTGCTATACGAAATACCTAGGAAACAAGGATATTCCTTATTCTTTCTTTCTGCCGGATGATAGAGTTCGCATCTTTATATTGACACAAATCGATGAGTTCGATGATTCGATGAGTTAGTAGCCAATGTCAAAGCGTGGATTGACTCCAACAACCAGCGATTTTTGTCCGTCTAATCGACAGTTATTTAAATGTAAGGCGAATATGTTTCCGAATATTCTTTAAACATGTTTCTGTTGTCTTCTTTTGTTTTTCATAATAAATATCGTCTAAAAAACGGCGGATAATTATGCATCAACCCAATATTTGTCTAGGATATAATAAGTTGAAGGGTTGAATATGTTGTTTAATACTAAAATTAATTTTCAATAGCTGCATGATGTCATACAAGTTTCATTAAATGAATGCAAACGAATTTCAGAATATGTCTTCATTTCCATGAAGCGGTAACTCATTGCCGAATTTATCTGTATAATCAGCTGAAGTTTGTCGATGGCAACTATTTATGAAGTAGAATTTAAATTTCAATAATTTCGCAAACTTTAATACGATATCTAACTTATTATATTTCTACTTGTATTATATATATATATATATATATATATATATATATATATATATATATATATATATATGTAATTCCTAATGGCATATATATATATATATATATATATATATATATATATATATATATATATATATATATATATATATATATATATATATATATATATATATGCCATTAGGAATTACAGCGGCTCGTTTTTTTTTGAGCTCTAGAAACTCATTTCTTGTGGTGAGTTAGTCCACGTTCCTCTATTCTCGCCTTATTCTATCCTAGAGTTTGTCCTTGCTTCTTCCGTTATTTTCTTCCACACATCTCGGTCCAGTATCTTTTCCCACCATGCTTGTATTTCCAATTTCCTTATGTCTTCCCACACCTGATCTTGCCACCTACTGTTCGGTCTCCCTCTTCTTCTGGTTAGTATCTGGTCTCCATATTGTAATTTTCTTTACTACTTTGTTGTCTTCCATTTTTCTTATATGATCAAACCAGCCGAGTCTTTGCACTTTTATGGTCTTCACTATAACTTTTCCTTTCAAAATGATTTTTATTTCAAAATTCATTAACCTTCTGTGTTCATCTTCTGCAACTTTCTTTAATCCATATATTCTTCTTACTATCTTTCTTTCGAACATTCGTGACTTTTCCTGTTCCAGGCTTATTAAATTTATTATCTCCGCCCCATAGGTCACCACCGATCTAATAGCTGCTTTATATACCTTCATTTTTGTATTTATACTTATGTTTTTGCTTTTCATAATGCTTTTGAATTTATTATAGGCTCAGTGTCCCGCCTGTACTCTGTGATCAATCTCTATGTTTCTGTCGCTTTTGCTATTTATTATTATTCCCAAATATTAAAATTTTTTACTATTTAAAATTCGTAACTTCGTATTTTTACTGATTTGGTTGTAAGTCTTCTATTTTATTTCCTTATTTCCATATATTTGCTTTTTTCTTGATTTATTGTGAGGCCTCTTTTCTTTGCTTCTTGTCCAATTTTTTGAATTGCTTCTACCAGGCTCATTTTGTCTCTAGCCAGAACAGTAAGCTATAGTCATCTGCGTATGCAACTTCTTGTGTCGCTTTATTGATGATTGTTCCCGTGAAATTACACTCTTTGATTACTGCATCCAGTGTTAATATAAACAATGTTGATAGCCCATCTCCTTGTCTCACTCCTATATTGATCTCAAAATTCTCTGTTTCCCCTTCCGCTGTTCTAACTACTGCTTGTGAATTTTTCACATTGTCATTTCACACGGTCATTTCTGTTAGTCTTATTAGCTTGCCCGGTATCTTCATGGCCATCATAGCTTTCATCACTTGTCCCCGTTTCAAACTATAAACTATCGAAAGCTGGTTTGCAATATCAATATACACAATTTGTAATTCCATTCCATATCCATATCTCTTCTAAAGCCATATTGACAGTCTCCAATTTTTTCTTCTGTATACCTCATCAACCAGTCAGTTGTCAGTACATACAACATATATCAGTACATACAACATATATACAACATGGTCAGTACATACATACATATACAAGACTAAGTAAGGTAATTCCCCTGTAATGTACACAATCTTTTAGATCTCCCTTCTTATAAATTGGCATTATCCACTCATTAGGCATTTTTCTTTCTTCCAGATATATATTATCAGCTTCAATACCCTTCTTCCTAAGGCTTCTCCCCAGTATCTTATCATCTCATTGACCATATTATCTAATCCACCTACTTTATTTAATTTAAGTTGAGTTATTACATTATTAGATTTTTCTTCTGTAGGTATATATATATATATATATATATATATATATATATATATATATATATATATATATATATATATATATATATATATATGTATATATATATATATATATATATATATATATATATATATATATATATATATATATATATATATATATGAATATATATATATATATATATATATATATATATATATATATATATATATATATATATATATATATATATATATATATATATACATCTATATATATATATATATATATATATATATATATATATATATATATATATATATATATATATATATATGAGTAATTAAATTAATTGATATTGTCTATACTGTATCAGTCAAGTTGAACTGGGTGTAGCAGAGAACACATAAACAAATCAAAACACATAAGCAAATCGTAATGCAAAAGGCATGGTCAACTCATTTTCAAAGTATTCAATAAAACTGCCAAAAGACTAGCAGAGCGGTGTAGATTACGTCCATCAGTGGCCCTGCCTCTCTCTATATTTGCAGGTATTCGTGGATATCTTTTTGTAATAAAGGCTTCTTATTCGCTGAGAATCAATTTCTTGAAAGTATGTAACATGACCAGTAGGTACAGCGGTCGGTCATTATACAGCATCCCACTGACTCATGGTTACTAATACTACTATTCTCCAACAGTGAAGGTTGTCGCTTTACCCCTATCTGATCTATTACATTAAGAACTAATATATTTTCTATTTTTTTTAATCTAAAATATCTAGGGCTTTGATGTTTTCTAATTAATTAATTCCATTTTAAATTATGATATGTGTATTTTTTTCCATTAACAATGGTCAAAACCCTAAGGGTTCCTGAGAAAAAAATCCAAATTTATTAAATCACCAATTGAAAAGTTTCGATAAGAAATTTGATTTTAATTGGGTAATTTTATTTTAATGAATAAACTGAAAATATACTAATGAACAAGTTATAATATATACTAATATACTAATGAACATTTTTTTTTAATTAAGAATGAGCCAAAATAATGAAAGGGGACGTAATTTCAAAATGTCGGCAATCATTCTTTCATTATATGCATGTATATTTTGTATTCAACTTCCAGTTAGCATAAAAAATGAGATATGTACGCGAATATCACGATGTGCTTCTTATTTACAGAGAAGCCCTCCAAACTTTTAAAGAGAAAGGAAGAAAGGCCGCTTCCAGCGGGGGATTCTACCGAAGATACTCAAAGTGTTTCGCGACAGGTTTGAATTTCCCATTGGATTGTACATAGAATGCTAAAAGAACAATTGCTCTACCCTTATCACATGATTGTACATCACAAGGTACAAGCACTCTTACCCGCTGATTTTTTACACAGGCAAAAATATTGTTTTATGGTTTATTGTTTAATATTTTATCAACCGGCGAAGTTTCTTTCTCCAAGAATGGAATGGTGGACATTTGTGTAGATGGTGTAGATTTCATAAAATAATTAACAATGTGTTTCTTAATAAAACTTAAAAGTTTTTTCTTTTTTTTTGTAACAAAACAAACGATATTTATGCTAAAACGTATATAGTAATTAGCTACAAAAATATTTCGTTTTATTTATAAATATTAGCTTAACAGGCCAATGAAATAAAAAACTGAATTGCGATATATCGAAATATACAAGATGATGAGACGTTGCAAATTCTCAAGAAAATAAACACGAGTTCTGATCTGTTTTCCAGGGAATTGATTGCATTGTGGATACATACTTTAAGGAAACTTTTTGTTCAAAAAAATGTGAAGAGCCGTTTGTTAAATTTTTGAATGTACTTTCCATTACACCCTGTATAGTTTAAGGTAGTATCAGCTGCGTCAAATATTATTACTTTGTTATAAGATGTGCTGCAGATTTATTCAATTTTTTCGGAAAATCGAACTACACCGGTAAAATTGTTCCTGATATTTTTCCTGTTCTTGACAATTTTTTGTTGAAAATGAAATTACTTTTCAATATATGTTACATTCTTTATTATCATAATACATTTCAATTATAATTTATTATCATTATTATAATTTAACTATTATCATATTTTATATAATTAAATAAATAAAAGATTATAGTAATCGTCATCGTCAAATTTAGTTCAATTACCTTTATCATAGCTATTAGTTAAATCAATTTGTCTTTGTGGTTTCAGTAAGTCTCTAATATATTATTTTATTATCATTCAATATTTTATTATCACTTATAATAGAAGATTTATTAGCTTGAAAAATATGTATAACTTGTTTAATTTTTTTTTTAATTATTTTTCCGGAATAACTTCGACTTCGTGTCTAGATTTAATAATGTTTCCTGAATATATTGGAAATTGACGTAGTAATTATTGCCGGTGTGTTCTTTTATGTTTTCCATTCTGTTGATTAGAAAAAAATCGAAACTACGATCTGTCCAGGAATATCAATAGACATTGTTTTTGTTTTTAATTCTCAAATAGATTTTTCTAATATATCTGGTCTTTAATAAATTAAGAATGAATAGAATTTGTAAATGAATGAATGTAATGAAAATAAAACTATTAGAATTACTTCTGGATTGAAACGATTTTCGCTTTTCATGAATGTTAAAAGAAGAGCCACATTAGCTGTGGTGTCTAAGGCGTCAGCCTTACGATACGGCAGTTAAGGTGGAACGGGTTCGAATCCCGTATTAGGCAAAAATGTTTTTCTAAAATTCTTGTTTCTAAGCAAGAGTGTAAAATCCGACAAAGAATCACCCCTCAGTCACTCCAGTTCGAGGCTGGGTAAGGCCGGATGTCTTCTGAGAGGTTTTCTACGTTGGTCACTCGCCATTCGGTAGGCTTCTCGAGATACTTTCGGTTAAGCACAAAACCAAGGGTTGATAGCCCGAGGGGGGTGCTGACCGGGATTTTCTATAGCTGATGATCGTGGTTCGGAACCCACGTTAAGCTGTAGGTCCAGTCGCTAAATAGCCTTTTCAGTTGCTAATACGCCTCTAACCCCAAAACTTTACTTACATGTTAATTTTTTTTTCTTATGGTTAAACGAAGGTTGCTTAGCACCATCTGACATATACATCGTAAAGTTTGACATTGTTGACTGTGTTTTATCTTGGTGTTATGAAGCTTCTATTATCGCATATCGTCATGTTAGGCCACAATACCGCCAACAAGACAGCTGGCGCTTGTTGCACGTCCCATCGCTCGATACTCATCACTGATTTTTTTTACTATTAAAATGGCATTTTAACCATCAATCATTCACCATATTCGCCTGATTTGGCTCCTTGCGACTTCTACCTCTTCGAAAAAACTTAATTAGCCGATGAAAGGACAGTGTTATGACGAAAAGGAATAAGGTATGGGAATATATAGATCTTTAAACAATTGCATTACAAATTCATTACAAATATAATTTTAAATATTTTATAAAATTATATAAAGCATACAGAAACAGCTGTTTAAACATAGTGTTAAATACTGAGTATTTATTACATAAATAGGATAATACATAAATAAATATAATTCTTTCTATATCTAAATAATTAGGTAAACTAATGAGTTCATTAATCAACTACATTAACTATATAGTTATCTTCATTCAGACGAGGAACTTTAATTTGCGTTTATTATTATAAGTTCAACTTCAACATTGACTATTTGTTGTTCTCTGATAAACCTTTCTTCAATTACTTTCTCTGTATGTGCTGCAGGCTTTTCCCACACTTCTTTAGTACACTGTTCTAATGCTTCTTTCGAAATATTTTCTACTTTTTTATCATTAAATCCATCCCTGCCAATAGGTTTATTATAGTATGTCGTCCTATTAGCCAAAATTATTTCTATAGCATTAAAATCACAATGATGGAGTTGAATTCTTAAAATTTTATTCATGGCCATGTTGTCTTACTAGCTTATCAATTGGGTATATATATATATATATATATATATATATATATATATATATATATATATATATAGTCATCCATTTTTGAAATATCATTTTACCATGGTAATCGGACGTCAAAGATTTTGAGGCGAACACTAAACTTGCACCGTTAACAAATCCTTTGAAAGAACCGGTATGAATGACTATAAAAGTTTCCCCTCATATCTTTCTGGCTTACGGGCGCTTTTAACACTACTGTCTTGCCAAGAATTTATTTTGTTTCTTTTTGAATAAATGCAAGTCTCATCTAGCAATATAATTTGATGTCTGAATGTATTGTTAAAGCACGTTCTTAAGATAGAAATATTGTTTCTTTCGATTCTAGTTTATTCAGGAACACCATCTAAAACCACTGTATATCCCTGGATTAGTGAATTCAATCGTGGCCATCATGGAATGTAATTTAAAAAGGTCGTCTAAAATCACTTCTTGTGCCGGAATTCATTGATACTGTGTGCGAATTGATAAAACAATCACGGGACATACACTAAGATTGAGGATTGAAGCATTTAGTAAAAATTAATCATTTCTGGTACTATAATAATTGTTACTAATACCCATATCTTTTATTATTTATCAGGAATAGCAGGATATGTAAAATATTTGCTCTAGATATAAGAAACATATGTGTCAGCTCAAGATTTTACACTTTTCTAATAAATTGTAAAGCCAAAAAATATTTGCGAATGTTAAAAATTATAGGCATATGTGTTACAGCTGGCAAACAATTAATATGTATTCATTATATTTAAGTGACTTACTTTGTTTGTACATATTGAACAAGGTATTTCGAACTTTAACTTTACTTCCTTCAGGTAAGTCTGTTATTTTGGCCTTAGCAAGAGGTCTGCTTATTCCAGGAGAATAAATAACTGGATTATATTTTTTTCTATTCTTAATAGATTCGATAGATAGATTTCTGTGTTACTTGGTATTTTTAATGCCCCTGCAACGCTTTCAAAAATATATTACAATGTAATAATGCAAAATAATTCATTAAAATTAACTATTCTTTGTCTATTAAATAGATGAAACAGATTCCAAAAGTCCCCTATTCCTTCTTCCATTTCAAGATACTCATAGACATTGAGCACAATTGTTAGGCTTGCGATTTTAATGTTTTTCCCGGCATTATCTGAAATCGTACAAAATGTTAAATCAAATATAGTTACCTTAAAAGTTCGTCCTTCTATATTTTCGTTATTATTTTAAAACAGTTGTTTATCTTTTAGTATGTTTTTTTTTAATTTGCCGATATAAATTCTGTTTTTATTAAAGATTTGTAATAAAATGTCTTTGGTTAGGTTAGAATTATTGAGAGAAATAAAACTTTATGTACCTTTACAAATACTTACCGATAACAAAATACTCAATAACAGTAGTTGTTATAAGAACTTATTTTACAATAAAACTGGACTTTAGGGCACAAAATTTCACTAAAGCACAATAACAAAACAACTCAAATGACAACCAAAACAGGACCGCTGAACTCAATAGAGGGACTTTTAATCACCGGCACGAACAAACACCTTTTAATTATTTATTACGTTCTCTTTCTACCCCGCTGTAACACTATCGTAACGTACTGCTCAACCCGAAGACATACGTATTAATTTTTTATCTCCTCTCTCGTTTGGTAAAGAAAAAGAGCATATATGTTATATACATATATGCTATATGTTGCTTTAATCTAAAACTAAACTATGTTCTATTTATATTACAACCATACCTAATAAACCGCGTAAAAATCATAAACCGCGACATTGTCACTAAACGTTACATTAATAATTGAAAAAGACGACTGAACGAAACAGATCCTTCATTTGGGTTCATGGTTTTCTGGACTTTTGAGAAGTCTTAAATGACTACTATCTATATTATGGTCATGTTCGAATGCATGTTGGGAAACACACGATTTTTCATTGTTCTCCAGTTCATACGTGAATGCTATGGTTTCGGATTTATTATTTATTTTCTTAACAAAATCTTCTAAGTTTTCATTTTTTGAATTAAAAATTACAAAAACATAATTCGAATAACGTTTAAAATTTCATAAACATTTCGAATAACGAATTTAAATTTCGAATAATTGAAATTAATTTGTTATTTGCAAATAAAGAATTAATTTTTCATTATTTATTCGAAATTAAGTAAATAGAATAATTTATTCGTTGTTTGAAGCTGATTTTTCCAATAAAATTTTCGAATATTTTTCAAAAATGTTAATGAAAACAAATTAATGACATATTTAATAAAATTTCGAACATTATAAAAAACATTTACCACTAAAGGGAGGAAATTTATTCTAATTTAAAAACTAAACTATATTCTATTCATATGACAACCGTACTTGATGAGAAATTATGACCAAAATATTTTTTTGATGTTGAAATATTTTCATTTATATAAAACTCTATTTTTTTATTATATAAAGGCAAAAATCAATGAAGCCAATTGTATCATCCTTTGATTCTCCAATATATAACTTGCCAAAATGGCTGGCAAAGGAATTTGAAAATATTTTGAGGTCTTTGACGTATCATTTTACTTTCTAAGTGTACCGATTCCGCATACCATGAAATACCGGAGGAAGTTGTTCGAGTTAAAAGGGTTTCTATAACAAGATTGTTTCCGAATACATCTCCGAATACATCCTAAAGAGATTATGTTTGAAGCAAAATTGTTTTCGGCTTAATAATAGGTTTTACAAATAACAAGAAGGAACGCTATTGAGCAATTATTTATCGCCCTTTTTTAATACAGTTATTCATGAGCAATTTGAGATCGAGACGAAGGCTGAAATCAGTTTCTTTCGAACGTATGCCTAATGTTTTTGCAATTTTTGATTTAAATAATTAAAACTTAGATGAGTTTGTTCAGAACTTAAATGGGAAATTCGAAATCTTAACAGTCACATGAATTCGAGAACAATGATAGATTACCATTTTTTAATATTGTAGTAAGTAAGAACAATAATTAGGTTTTGATAATTTTAGAAGAAATACCACCACTTCGAGATACATTCCTAACCATTGGAATCATAGTCATTCCTTAATAAGATGGCTAGTTTAAATTTTATGGTAAATAAAAAGTGATAAATTAAGAACAAGTTGGGGAAGATACGAAATTAGTTGTTAAGATTGTGATCGAAGGTATATTGAGCAAACTAAAAGATCCATGTGAACCAAGTATAAAGAACAACTTGCCCTTATTAGATATGGGAGAAATAAAAAATCTTTTGTTACCCAACATGCACTCCAACATGGCCATAATATCGATATTAGTAATTTAAACCTTCTTAAAAGTGTAATTAATAAGGCTTTAGATGCGTATGAAATCGTTCAAATAGAAAAAATGTTAGAAAATCATGAACCTAGATATTGGACCAATTTCATTCAAGTTTTTAAATTATTTATGTAACGCTAATTAACTTCAGGTTCACGATTTTTTTATTAGGTAGGGTTGTCATATAAATAGAACATAGTTTGGTTTTTGAATTTGATTAAACTTTAATTAAATTAAAACGAAAGTGAAACTTTTTATTAAAAAAAAATCTGTTTTAAAATTTTTGCCTTCAATTTTTGTAATTGGTAGGTTAATTTTCTAAGCAGTATTTGGAATTATTAGTCGTCCTTATCCATTAATATAGTGCAAATCTTTTATGATTTTGTAAGAAATTATTTCAAATAGGTTTCGACAAGCAATTATTATGACGTTAATTATTAACGTGGAAACATTATAATGAATGATTCAAATAACGGATGATTTGAATAAACAATAAACTAATGTGAACAAATAACGAATAAGAAAATTATTTCTTATTCGTTATTCCTTATTTAAGTACTATTTATTCGAATAACACTGCTCTGACTTCATAAAAATTTTTTGACAATGGATTCTTATTTAATCGTTTATATGGACCCTCTTGAATTAATTTTTTAACACGTTTAAAATAGTAATTTATTAGTATTTTAACGATACATTGATGAGGAAGAATTTCAACGTATTTGGGAAAAAATCATCTGGATTGTCAGGTTAGTAAAAGTTAGTTTCTCTTACTTATTTTCCCTTCGCTTAATAAAGTGGAAACATGGCTGTGAGATCGCTCCGTGTTAGTTTTCGCTATGTTGCATCATGTCAGAAGTATATTACCGCATTCATTTGTGATTTCATATAGAATGAATCAAGGTCTATTCAACCTGACATGACTTGAAGCCAAATCAAACACAAAGGAGGTTAGCATCGTAGAGCTGAAATAATGTGGATTACTGTGTGCTTGTTGCGCGTAGTGCGTCGGCGTTGCAAACGGTGCTGGACTTATTTAGTCCAAATAGGAATACAGAGATGGCTGATGTTGTTGTGAATGGTCAACCACTGGAAGAAGTAACATACTTTCCGTATCTAGGAAGGCTCCCGTATTTCCTGCTCTGTCGATATGCAAAAAGAGGAGGTTATATATATATATATATATATATATATATATATATATATATATATATATATATATATATATATATATATATATATATATATATACCATTCCATGCCAAATCGACTATTTTCGAATCTGACCCCTTTCGATTTCGCTGAAACTTTTGCGTTTTTTGGTTAAAAAATTGACCTATCGAAATTTTTTTCTTCATTTTTGTTTTTAAATGCACTATTTTAGAAAAAAAAATCGGAAAAAATTAAGTAATATACTTCCCGTATTTAGAAAGGCTTTCATATTTCCTGCTCTGCCGATATGCAAGAAGAGGTTATATATATATATATATATATATATATATATATATATATATATATATATATATATATATATATACATATATATATATATATATATATATATATATATATATATATATATATATATATATATATATATATATGCTAGTATACCTCGCCTAAGGTATTGGACGGGTCACGAGTGGTGGATAGTGAAGTGCCATTAGATATTAATGAACAGCCGCGAACCAAGGCAAAAAAAAACTAAATCCACTTAGCGTCTGACTTGTATCAAGCGGTTGAGTGGTTAGCGTCTGTTCACCAGTGGTGCGGCAGATATTTAAATTCTGGAACTAACCCCTCCAATCTTAACCTCTGAACCGTCATGGTTTAAACCTTTAATTCAAAGGTCAAGATGAAGCGTTCTAGTAATTACAAAATTACCCCAGGAGGTAGACAATCCTCTGCCAGTTCTGTTGGTACAACCGGACTTTCGGATTCTGGGGCGTCCGAGCTTAAACACAAAATCTTTCAAAGGGAGTCGGAAACCTCTGGCCAACGTCTGAAACCGAAAACCAAAACTTTCTTTGGAACGGTAAATATCAATTCTCTCCTGCGTCCAGGAAAGCAACATGAATTGGGGCGAACATTGAAACAGCAAAAAATCCAAATTTTAGCTTTGCAAGAAACCAGATTGACAGATGATAACACCTTGGAATTCGGCAAATACAGACTTTTTAAAAGTAAAACGGACAAAAGAATACCCAAACATGCACCACATCTCGGTGTTGCTTTCGCTATCTCAAGAAACATTCTTGGTTCAATAACTAATGTCCAGCCAGTAAATAACCGACCTATGACACTATCCCTCAATTTTGCTAACAAAACTATACATTAATCAATACACATCTCCCAGTTAACGAAGAAAATAAATCTAATCCTGAAAAAGTCCTGAGAAATTCTGGAAAAGACTATCTCTAAAATTCCCTCTAACCATGTAAAAATCCTATTGGGTGATTTCAACGCCCAACCAAAGAAAGAAAAAGTACAGGAAAACAATCGGCAGTTTTCCCGCTCATAAATGAACTAACCATAATGGTAGAAGATTGGTTGAACTATGTACGCAGTTTAATCTAAAAATAATGTCAACTCATTTCAAAAAGAAAATAACAAAACAAAAGACCAGGAGGTGCCCAAACACGTACATGGGTGAATTTCAAATTGACAATGTTGCCATTTCGCACCCTCACGGACATCTACTACACGGATCACTACTTGACTAGAATCAAACTTAGCTTAAAACCTCGAAAACTTATTCAAAAGAGACTGCTAATACCAAAGTTCGACCCAACGAAAATAAAACCAGCCCTAACAGAAGAGCTTGATAAACAACCAGCACAGAACTGGCAAGAATTAAAACAAGAATTTATTAAAACAGCCCTAAAGTTGGTCCCTTTACAAAAACGTAGAAAACATCCGTGGTGGGATGAAGTTTGCGAGTAAGCAGTAATAAGCCGAAGTAAAGCATTCAAAAATTGGAACAGTCAAAAAACAGCAATAAATTTAAAACGGCTTAAAAATAACAAAGCTTCTGGTGAAAATGGAATCACTGCTGAACTTTTGAAATCCGCTGGTCCAGGTATAATCAAGGAAATAACCAAAATTCTACAAGAAGTTTGGCGAACCGAACGGATTCCGGAAGATTAGAAAGATGCTCTAATCCATCCACTACACAAGAAGGGAGATAGAACGCATGTTAACAACTCCAGAGGGATATCTCTTCTCCCAGTTTGTTACAAGATTCTATCTCAATGTCTAGTAGACAGAGCACGGACATATGACATCAAAAACTGTACAATAAAAATCTCGCCTGTACATTTGTGGATTTCAAAAAAGCATATGATTCTATTAACAAGGACTAGGTCTGAAAACGCTGGCAATTATTAAAGCAACATTAACTAACACAAGGTCAAAAGTTAAATTCATGGGTGACATCTCAGAGCCCTTCGAAATTAAAACTGGAGAGAGACAAGGGGATGGACTCTCGCCACTCTTATTTAACTGTGTTCTAGAAAAAGTAATACAGGAATGGCGTGAAGAAAGTCGGCTCTGAATATTGACCAGCCCATTAAACTGGGGAGAACCAACATCAAAATTGGTTGTCTGGCGTTTGCTGATGATCTAGCAATTTTGGCTCAAGATGTATTAACGGCACAGAAACAGATTGAAATCCTAAAAGAAACAGCAGAAAAGGTAGGACTCCAAATTTCCTTTGAAAAGACACAATACATGACCTGCAACAGACTAAGAACACCATTTCTAAAAACAAAATATGGTAACATCAGACGAGTCCCTCAATTCAAATATTTGGTTGAAATAATAATGGATAATGGGTTGGAAAAAGCGGCAAATAAGGGTAGATGTCAAAAAATGGAAACGGCATTGAGACTTACACAAAATATTTACAACAAAAAATGCCTTTCTAAAAACACAAAACTGAGACATTACAACACAGTTATTAAGCCAGAATGTCTATATGGGGCAGAAACGCTCATTTTGAATAGCAAGAGAGACATCGAGGACATTGAGGAGAAGGAAACAAAACCCAAACAAATAGATAGAACAACATACCGACTTCGAGAAAACCAAAAAATCAAACAATACACAGATGTACATAGCGATATAAGAAAAAGAAGACTTAAGTTTTACGGACACATAAAACGGATGAATTGGAGTAGGCTAACTGGAAAAATAGTCGAATTTTATGAAAATAGGAGTAGAGCTAAAGTAGAAATAATTAAATGGATTGCTGCAATTAAAGAGGAGCTAAGATCAGCAAATATTACACAAAGTGAAATTCAGGATAGAGGGTGTTTCAGACACAAAGTTGACATTTGGAAGGTTGGCCAGAGAGAAAAATGTAGGAAGACTGGAACAACTTGGTCTGACGAAAGGAAAAAAGCTCATAGGGAAAGAATGAAATTAGTATGGGCGCAAAGGAAGGCTAACAACAACAAACGCCCCTAATGGTACTTCGCGTGGTCCACCAGGGCCCATACGTGAATAATAATAATAATATATATATATATATATATATATATATATATATATATATATATATATATATATATATATATATATATATATATATATACCCCCAGACTATTCTCAGAGTTTTTTCAAATTTTTTTAAACAACCTAAAAAAACTTATTGGTTTTTGATAAAAATTGCCCTGTTTTCTTCAAATACCCATAACTTTTTCAAAAATTGACCTATCGAGACTTTTTTTTTAAATACACTTCACAATTTCAGAAATCAAGTTCTATGAAATTTTTCAGTTAAAAAAAAACGTAATTTTTTCGAATTCAAGCATTTTTAATTTCTTTTCCGCCTCAAAAAAATTTTGATTTTTTCTGTAAATATTCTCGTACATAGGGGAATGGAACGACTTTTCCTTTTTTATTTAATTGAATTTTTTAAAAATTTTCAAACTTTTTTACTTTCTCTATTTTACTTTTATTCTATTTTTTTATAAAATTTTGTTTATACAGTACAATTAATTTCAGTCAATGATTCTGCGGTATTTTATTCTTAACTTATAGTCTAAACTTATAATTAACGATTAGGATTTTACGATTTATACAATTAACTATCAATTTTCTTCATACTAATTCAAGAAATAATTTATTTTTTTTTCTTTGACGTTTAAATATTTTACATATTCTATATTCATTTTGTCTAATTGCTGTGTTCCCGTAATTGGTTTCGTTCTTGAAAATCAGTTTTGATCGGAAAATTTCTGAAATTAATGGTATTATTAGTCTTTTTATATAAATCATTTCCTATATATTTCTTTTTCAAAATAAACAAAACAAAGAAAGTAATACTGCATATATACGCCATCCGACATATATATATATATATATATATATATATATATATATATATATATATATATATATATATATATATATATATATATATATATATAAATTCGTACTGTTGATTCTGGTCGGTAAATTTCAAATAAAAACTTCTTTTTAGGCATGAAAAATGATCTAATTATAATTTAGTAAAGAAAGACTCAAGAAGTAGTATATTCCATACGAGCTTCTCCATTATTTGGATTTAAAATACTGCTTCATTCCATAGACTTTAGTAAGTTTATATCAAGTAAGCTTTATGAGAATGAATAATTTAGACAATTTTCAATTTTGTAATAATATGTAGAAAGCATAAAACAAATTTGAATGAACATGGATGTCATATTATAAACATTATTTTATGAATATTCAGCTCAAACACTGAAAGAGCTATCAAAATAGTTAAAAGTTACTCCTATGATACAAAGAGAAGAAAAGTGACTGACAAATTATCCTAAAATGCACTTAGTGTTGGTGTTTTGCTACTTCTTCCTTTCCTTCAGTTTTACATCATAAATATTTCCATAACCCTAATCGATATGTATACCTTTATACACGGCTACAATTTTCAACCGCTACAAGTAACCACTTCCTAAATTGAACAATGCTTTGATGCAAAAAGGACATCAATGTTCTAGCGAATTACTGTTCTTTTCATTTGCCTTATTACAAGAAATTTGTTAATGGATGATTGAATGAATTTTTATCTAATGATCAGTTACTATTTCACCCAACTTTAAACAGCATGATAGAACAACTCATTGAAAACAACTAAAAGTATTTTAATTGATATATTACATTATTTAAATACTAGTATAAATGAAATTTTCAAGCAAAAACAACATAAACTAAATCAATTCTTCTATTGGAACCTTTGGCGTGAAATACTAAACTCAAAAGTGTTCCACTAAACACCAAATCACGTTCTTAAACTTCTCGGCCCGAGTTGCGCCAACTATGTTAATACCATCATTTAATCAGATTTACTCTAGATTGCATGATCTTCTGATTTAAAAAAAAAGTGATTTGTAGTTTCGTTTATCACATAACCAAATATATGCCAAAAATATTTTTCTAGAAAATAATTTTTTTATAGGTCAACATTTTAGCTGATGACCCTTTTATTAGAAATAAATATTTGGTAAATTCTAAGGATTTCATTCCAGATGACAAACCTTTCTCAACTGTATATTACATAATGCTACAAATAGTAGAATCCGACACTAAAACCTCGCGTTAGTTTGTTTCCTCGAACTAAGCCAATTCAAACAGTTTGACATTAGCCGGAAAGGGGGCAAATTCCACTGACGTAGGCTAGCTTGTTAACTGAATAGATCGTTATTGGCCTTTCCTTTTCACGCTTCTTTATATTCATGAATGATAAGGCAAATTGTCCGCCAACAAATTCTATCCGTACAAATCCCAAGAAAGTTGCCATCTGAATCGTTTTAATTTTATATAAATACATATAGAGGCATCATTTTTAATTAATTCCGCTTATTAGAAAATATATTCTAAAATATTAGTTCTATTAAAGGAGATAAAAGACAAATAAAAGTTATCGGAGAAAAATTTAAAGAAAATAACAAAGGCTGACTCAGTAAAAAACTAAATAAAGGAGAGGCAAGGTCGAAAATAAGATGTCGAACTTGGCAATAACTATTAATAAACGAAAGAGAACTTATGTTAAATGTAATACTGATAAGTATTTCAAAGTAGGAAGATGGGAAGTGGGAAGGGGAACATTTGAAGACTTAAAATTCATAACATATTTTAGATCAAATAAAAAGCTTGAAGTTTGATATGTTTGCACTTCAGACAACAAAATAACTGGAAGACATTTTAACGTCGATTAACCAGTGTATGTTTTTTTGATATTGGAGATAAGAATAGATTACTGCACACAGTTTATAACAAATAATAGAGTCAAATCTGTGATAGTAAACGAAGCGATATTGAACAGATTGTGATTACTGACAAGGGGAAAATATTAAAATGTTTCACTTATGAATTTATCCTACTTGCGATTTTTAAAGCGTATGAACAACAAGGAAAAATTATATGACTAATGGAAGAATATAATGTTATACTAGGCTAATAGAAAAGTTCGCGGAACGACACCTATACAGCAGTAAAAGAACTATATAATCTACTACATTTTGATATTTCGCCCATCATATGAACATATGTGAGGCTTCGAGTCAATCTGTCAATTCATTCAACAAAAACGGTAGCTGAAAGTAAACGTATCAGTGTTATGGAAAATATTGAAAACCGTGCAGTGAAAGTTCTTTGTAAAAAAGATTTAAAGGCCATGGAGATTCATAGTGAAACAGTAACTATATTAGGGAGGTCTGCTCCTTCAAAAACAATGGTTTGTAAGTGGGCAGTTGAGTTTCAACGTGGTCGTACATGCCTGGATTATAATCCTCGTTCTGGACGTCCAATAAGTGCAACTATTGAACAAATAATTATTTCTATACATGACATGGTTATGGATGACAGATTATCCATTTTGAGTAAAACAGCTAAGGGCATGGACATATCAACTGAACGGGTGGATCTTTTTTGAAGGAATAAAATATATTTTAAACGTTGTTTTGTACCTATAGACGAGACTTGGCTTTACCACTATAATCCTGAAATGAGATAACAAACTCGCGAGTAGATTGAATCCAGTTTTCGGCTCTGAAGCAGAAAAAGTAGTCAAATTCCACCAAAAAGGTAATTTTTCATCAAGAAAATGTACCAGCTCACAGAGGTGTCCTTGCAATGGCCAAATTGAAGGAGTTACACTACGAATTGTTAGAACATCTACCATATTCCCCAGATCTGGCATCCTCTGACTTTCATCTGTTCCCAAACCTCAAAAAAATCCTACGTGGCAAGCGTTTTTTATCAAATGAAGAAGTTACAGCAGCCGTAGATGAGTATTTTTAAGGACTTCAAGAAAATTACTTCAGAGATGGAATAAATTAATTGGAGAACCGCTGGAAAAATGTATTGATCTTAAGGGGAACACAGAAGAATAAAGTTATTTTTTCCACTATAAACTTGTTTGATCATTTCCGCTCCGTGAATTTTTCAATTAGCCTAGTAAAATACAACAAAAATATTATTCTTGGTAATGTAAATGTTAAAATAAGAATGAAAGCCTATATACCAACTATGGACCCAAAAGTAATCCCGATATATCTAAAGAATGCATTTTATATTAAATAGATTTGGGTAAAGAAAAAATGTGGCTATAAATGCATCGTTTAAAAGAAAATACATTTTTAAGAGTAGCTGGAAATCGCCAAATGAGGAAGCTGAAAATCATCCACAATAATTTAATTAAAAACTCAGAAGTGAAAACATTAAAAAGGATAAAATTAAACCGGGGGCAGGATACAAACATATAAAATTTATTGGCAAAAGAAAAACTACAACAAATAGATATTAAATAAAGAAGAGTGGAAGAGGAAAGAAACCAATTAGACCACAGTGTAAAGAAGGAATCCCGAGGAAGTAAAAATTGGGGAGTTAAAAATGGCAACAGAACAAACTGCAAAATGTGGTTATAACAAATTGTTGGATGGAAATAAAGCTAAAGAGAAGGACTAGGTTTGATAAAAAATATAAAAACGAATTTGAAAGAAACGGAATGAGGTTAGGTATGTTAAAGGAAAAAACAGGATATAAGAAAAATATATGAAGAACAAGCAAGCTATTATAGAAATAAAAAGGATGCATAATGAAAAATTTCTTAGTAATAGAATAAAAATTGGCCATACTTGTGGTATGTTACACAAATAACAATGAGAAGTTACTGGTCGGTGAAGAAAAGGAGTTAAACATATGAAAGTGAGTCGAAGGGCAGCGTAATATTATTGATCAATTGGAAAGGCATGTATCATCTCCAAGCAGCATAAAAAGAGAGATAACAATGAAGAATTTAAAAAAAATTTAAAAGTCCGAGAAATAGGGGAATAACAAAAGAGTCAATTAAATATGGAGTAAATTATGATAACCATTCTGAGGATAACCGAATACAGAAAAATATGGAAGGGAATGGGTCCAAGCAGTACTATAAAAGAAAGGTTATAAAAGTAAGTGCCATAACTATAGAGGCATTTCTCTTCTATATGTATAAAATGAATTACATAAAGGCTAATTTCATAGAAGGAAAATATATAAATATATACTTTTGTTGGTTGCTTGACCGGGAAAGAGCCCCACCTATCCCTTCAACTGAATGACATATGTTTCTTCTCCCGAGGTTCAGACTCTTCATGGCGCCGACATATGGCATACCATCAAGAATAGGGAGACCATATCTACAGCCAACAATCCATGTTTTCGCCGACCTCCCGTCGGATGGCGCATATATGACGTGTTAAATTTTCTTGGACTGAGTCCAATGAGACAGCAGTAGCTGAGTGTGATCACACACCCAACCGTTGGGTTCCACACACATGTGGAAAATGTTAATTTAGGCGGAGACGCAGGTTGTTGTGTATATATATATATATATATATATATATATATATATATATATATATATATATATATATATATATATATATATAACTAGAACGGGTAGAACGGGTAGAACCGCGTTTTAGATTTGTATAATCTCGACGTTTCGGTTTCCACTTTGAAGCCATTCTCTAGAGAATCTAGTTGATTTACTCTGAGGCCGTAGTCTACAAACTCTGCATAATTCGTGAAGCAATTGCGATCGAAAAACGTCCAGACTACTTAAACGAGAGGGACGACGGTCATAGATTTCCAAATACTTCCGAAACCCTTCCAGTCAAACGTCCACCTCCTGTCGCACCCCCACCCCTCAACCGAGCACCCCACCCACAACCTCACCTATTGATACAGAGGTCGCGCCATCAACGTTCTTTTCTGGTTGTGAACTCTGGGGAGTAGGCAGATTGAGGCATCGGAGTAAATGAACTAGATTCTCTTGAAAATGGTTTCAAAGTGGAAGCCGAAACGTTGAGATTTTACAAATCTAAAATGTAGTTCTACCCGAGAACCTAGTAATTCTAATATTATCGACCGCGGAAACCTTTCCGAACACCTTCTCTCCTCCAGTTATCCTTCTGATTATTCTACGTTCCCATCTTAACAGTTTATCTTCTTTTTTGTTTAGTATCCATATTTCACATCTATTCAATGCAGTTGGTCTCAATACACTCTCCTACAATCTTAATTTGGTATTTCTGGATATGAATTTCGATCTTATTACATGGTTCAAGGCTCCTCCACATATGTAGGCTTTCATCTATCTCAGGTCTATCTCCTCCTCTTCTCCACACTTGTTTGTTATCCTTACGCCTTAGTATACAAATTCTTTCACGCTTTCAAAAGTCATTCTTTCTAGATCTGTATCCAGTTCTACTTTCGAGACCTTTTCTTGTATACCTTCTACTATCATTAGTTTGCTTTTCTGTCTATTCTATCATTGAAAGATGTGATAAAAAGACTAGTGCAGGCAGCATACAAATTTGGTATAAAAATCAATCAAAAGAAAAACAATCTAATGATAGTAGATTGTGCTTTTTTTTTTGGCCTGTTGGATAACCAATATATACTGAATCCTGCCGGCTCTGTTAGTTGTGCGTCATTCAATGTTCTCAATATTCCTTTAGATATTATTTTGGTGAAAACCTTGTACAATGCTGACAAGATACTTATTAGGCGGTAGTTTTTTAAATCCTCCTGTGTTCGTATTTTTTATGAAGAAGAATCACTTCAGCACATTTCCATAGGTTGGGTATTTTTTGTCCCCTGAAGCATTTTGAGTACAATTTTGCCAGTATTTTATATAAAGTTCGACCGCCAGCTTTCAACATCTCAATTGTTACACTATTCTTTCCTGGAGTCTTTCTATTATTCATCGCTGCAATAGCATTTGTCACTCCATTCAACAGGATATCTGGCATTTACTCTTCCGTCGCCTTTGTTCTTGTACGTTCTCTTCGACAATTTATCTTAACCTTTGCTCCTACCGTTTTATGGTCATTTTCGACATTAAAACGGTTAAGGACAGTACATTTACAATTTTTTTTTATCGTTTGACATGATGTACTCAATTTCACTTATGAGACCAGTTGGACTTTTCCATGTTCATTTCCTGCTGATTTTTTCTTATAAACCGAGTTCGTAATATACAATTATTGTCTTTCCACAAAATCAACCAATCTGTCACCTTTATTGTTCCGCTCACCACTGCCATATGGGCCAGTTGCATTTTCACCGGTTCTTGTTTTATCAAATCTAGCATTAAACTTACCCATCGGAATTTTGTACCTACACTTCTCGTTTTCTAAAAGCTGGGCAACATCATCATAAAATATCTCAATTTCTTCATCTCCATAGGTTATAGTTGGTGCATAAGCTTGGACGATTTGAAGGAACTTTTTATTCAGTTAAATGATGCATTGAGCTAGTCGGTCAGATATTCAAATTTTACGACACTGTCCTTTTTTTTACGACACTGTCCAATTTTACGACACTGTCCAACTTTTGTTTAATGAGGAACTCAACCATTCCCAGTACCCCGAGTGTAAAGTATGTGATCAGCTTTTTGCAGTTTTATGAGCTCTTCTCATCTTTTTACGTATTTCACATAGCCCTATGATGTCCCAATGTATGTTGTCAACCTCGATCAACAGTTCTTGCAGTCGTTCATCCGTTGCCATTGTCCGAATGTTAAGTGTTGCAATGTCCAAAGTCCAATGGCAGCCCGATCTAACACAGAGATTTTTAGCATCTGCCTTGGGGCAAGCCTTCCCGCTGCCATAGGAACTTGCCATTTGGCCTCCGGGGAATGAGGGCAGTGTTTGAAATTCATCATATAAATATCATAAGATGTATAAATGCATATGTATATTTTTATATGCTTATGATACCTATATAGCTTCGTGTTTAATGAAATAAAATCGGTGAAATGAAATTCTAGTTCAGGAAGTTGATTTAAATGTTAAATTTAAAAGTGCTCTATAGATCCTAGAAGAAATTTTGTCATTCATAAGAATACGCAGTAATTGTTACATCTCCACATTAGCAAAAACCAACAACAGAGAAAGTTTGTATATGTAAGAATAAGATGACTGGCTTTATTTTTCAAATATATCAGACTGGTATATTAAAAACCACTTTTCGCGAGTTGAGATAGAAGAGGAAAATGTTTGCTTATTATGAAAGCATTCCTCAGATATATAATATCAATATCGTGAACCTCGGATTGGAATAAGTATCACTAGAACGTATTGCGGATTTTTCTAAACAGGAAATCTCTCACCAATAAAGGCGTTAAAAATACTCGGAATAGTTTCATTTTAATATACTTTAGACGAACATGGTCATAATAAAATTGGTAAAAGATTATACAAGATAAAAATAAAAATTATAAATATTTAATCTGATTTAACATGATATATATATATATATATATATATATATATATATATATATATATATATATATATTATATCACTAAATTGTAAAAAACTGTAAAAAAACTATACAAAAAAAAAACAATAAATCAGATCTGAAAGAAAAATGCTTTACTGAAATAAAAGTTCTTCATAATTCTACAACAAAATTCCGGTCAGTGCAATTGACATATCAGGATAAAACATTTCTGACCCATTCCCTATAAATCTTTGAGCGTTAGACGGAAAACAAACATAAGAGAAGGCAGATTATTTGAAATTCAGTGAGTGTCTCGGTTACGAGCTCCCTTTGCTATACCGGCGGGTCGAAGATGTAATTTGTAATTTAACCGAGAGACGCTGAGAGAAGCATTAAAGTATCGTTAAGGTGGTCTGAAGTGAGTTCTATTGACGTTGATGAAATTGCATAAAAAAAGTGATGGTTATTTCAGGGAAACTAAAATTTCAGTTTTTTACAACCCATCAAAATGACTGCATTGTTCTGTTTTATGGACTGCAATGCAGGGAGAGTTGGAGCTAAATAAGGACTACAACACACACGACAAACACAAAACAAGATATATAATTATATACGATGGTTGCCTGAAAACATTTTTTTTGTCAAATTGAGTTTTATTTCTCAACATAATTTCCTTGTAATCCTATACACTTTTTCCAGCAATACTCCCACCTCTTTAATCCATCGAAACAGTAGTTGACATATGGTTCTGAAAATAGTCGTTTACGAATATGATGGCTTTCTCAATCGATTAAAATCTCTGTTCTCTACAGTGGGTTGTCAATTAATTCGAAACCCAATCCGTGAATTATTCCCATGTCATGGAATAGGACAAAGTTGCGCTCACATCAATACAAATTTGCGTTGTGCGGGCTGTATGTGTTATACGTGGTGTGCCTGCGTAGCCATGTAGACGCTTTGACACACAAAGTCACACACAAGTATTGTCGCCGTACAGCAGGCACACGAACCTTCTATTGTCCACCCGATAAATAAAAAAATTGTTCCAATAAATTCAACACACACGCATAGTTTTATTTGTGTAGACCCAGTTTAAGAACTGGGAGAAGTTTAAGAACCCCAGTTTAAGAACTTACATAACATATATATATATATATATATATATATATATATATATATATATATATATATATATATATATATGTATATATATATATATATATATATATATATATATATATATATATATATATATATATATATATGTGTGTGTGTGTGTAGAAGCGTGTGTGTGTGTGTTCAAAAAATAAATGAAGTGGACTCGTGGAGAAAGATATTAAAAACAACGAAAATATACTCGCGCTCCACGTTGGTGCTTTGTCGTTCCCTCATCCGGCATCCAAAGCGCCAGCAAGCGTCTTCCAGGACCAGTTTTTGGCCTTAAGGCGTCATCGCCTGAGCTCAAGCTGAACGCCCGGATCATAAAAATTCCTCAAGAGAGGAATTTTGGAATTGGAAAGATGGAGGAATTTTATGATGAATTGGCCCAGCTTTTATACAAGGAGAAATGTAGGTACAAAAATACTGATGGGTGATTTTAATGCCAAAATTGGAACAACAAGAACTGACGAAAATGCAACTGGCCCATATGGAACTGGTGAGCGAGACAATAGAGGTGACAGATTGGTTGATTTTGCTGAAGGGCAAGAACTATATATTATGAATTCGTTCTATCAGAAAAATATCAAGAGAAAATGGAAAAGTTCATCTGGGCTCACAAGTGAAATTGACTACATCATGACCAACGATAAAACAATATTTACCAATTGTACTGTCCTTAACAATTCTAATGTTGGAAATGACCACCGAAAGGTACGAGCAAAGTTAGGATTAACTGTCGAAGAGAACCCGAAAGAATGGTAAGGTCACAAAAGGGCAAAGTGGATACTGGGAAACTGCTGGAGAGAGGAAGCAATTTTGAGATTGCTTTGTCAAACCAGTTTACCGTGTTTCAAGATCCGGAGAAAGTGGAAATATCAGTACAATATGAAGAAATCGCCAACAATATGCTTCAAATAGCTGCTTCAATAGCACCAGAAAAAAATGACTCTCAAACAGACAAAAATCTGCAGTAAGACCATTGATTTAATGAAGAAACGGCGGGTAATGAGAAATAGAGGTAGTCGTTTGGGCAGCCATGATTTAGGTAGTTATGATGGAGCTACAGCCACAATTCACCTTGATGATCTTGCAGTGGGAATTAATGTAGAACAAGGTGTACCGACAGAGTGACGCTATATCGCCTATTCTTTTCTCAGCTGGCCTTGAACAAGTATTTTGTACACTGAATTGGGAACAGGATAGTATAAAGGTCAATGGTGCAAACTTAAACCATCTTAGATTTGCAGATGGTATCGTTCTCCTTTCACAAGACCCAGATGAGCTGCCAAGACACATACAAGAACTGCAAGGGACCGGTGAACCATTTGGCTTGAAAATAAGCCTGAAAAAGAGTCAGGTTATGTTTCAGGTTTAGGAAAGAATTTGGAGAATGTGGACAACTTTATATATCTTGGGCAGATGATATCAATGGATGGGAATACCGTCCGGGAGCTGGAACGACGTGTTAAATGTGACTGCCAGGCATTTGGCAGGCTCAACATAGTATTTAAGAGCAGCCTCCCACTTTGCCTGAAAATAAAAGCCTTCGATCAGTGCGTTGTACCCGTTATGACATACGGAAGTGAAACCTGGACATTCACATCGCAATAAATTCAAAAACTTCGGGTAGCACAGAGGGGAATGGAAAGATGCGCATGGATGGGACGACAGATGGACCAAGGCAATCCTGGAGTGGATCGCTTGATCGCAAACGTCCGCGAAGAAGACCCGGTGCTATCTGATCATTGTTAAAAGGTTCGTCGATTAGAATCGTTGATTGTTTACGGAAATTCTAATGTTTCTCTTTTAACCGCCCAGAAGATGATTAATTGAAACTAAGCATGCAAATTTCTGTTTTGTCTGGCTGTTCCTTTTTACAGAGAGTGAAAGTTATTTCAGGTCAGTTTAATTACTATTTTGTTGACACCAAGCCGAAATTATCTTTAAAATATTCTTAATTCGTTTTAGATAAATATGATTTTACATATTTCCGCAATTTTTGCTTTAATTACTAATGTATTTCAATGAATTTTGGTAGCCGCTCGTTTACTAACTATTACTTACTAGCATATATTTATTCGATTATATATGACCATCTCCATTAAAGCACATACCATATAAACTGATCTATCATCCGAATTTTCAGAACCATTCTAGACCATTTAAGTACGTGCTTAATATGTTACCTCGTTTAAGCCTTAAGTACTGTAGTGCAATAACCGTTTCATAAAGTACGTGGTGCGATCTCTGGGACCTCTGTAAATTAAATATTTTTTTAAAGAATAAATTAAATACTATTAAAAAAAACATTTTGATACGACCCTGGTGTTATACCAGTTTTTTTCAAATACGTTTTTTTTCGACGTTTATTAATATAAACGTTTACCTATTTGAAAAAAAAAATCAAAAACAGCTTATTTTTACATATATTACATTTTAAAAGGAAAGGTCGAAAAAAACGCCAAAATATAACAGGATATTTATTAACGCCGAAATAAAAAAAATATATTTTACAAATCAAATGAAATTTATATAAATAAACTAAAAAATGATATATCTAAAGAAATAGTATATTTTAATAAAATAAAATAAAATTATATTGAAATCTGCAATTGATTGATATATATTGATTTAGGTGCAGTTTTCACATACTTTATTTGCATTTTCCAAGCATATTGGTATTTTGCATGACACGCACATGTACGCAGTTTTTCTCTTTAGTTTAGTTTAGGAGGGCAGAGTCTACATGTGGTTCGCTTTCTTGGGGATTACTGGTTCCTCTTTAGAAAATATATCAGGATGGTTTAAAATTCTGTGAACTAAAAGACGATCCTACTTATTAATTCTATGCTTTTCAAGCTGTTTGGTCACCACTGGCTTCACCAGTTCAAATGCAACAGAGTCAATAAAATTGAATCTGGAAATATCGGAGCCATCTATCTTATTAGAAGATTGATAAATAATAAAAGAATTAGCAGTAGAGATGTCTATTAGTTTGAAAAAAAAATCTAAAACTCATCGTCTGGTACGTCTACTATAAGTAAATTACTACATTTTTCGTCCATACTGACAACGCCGCGTTTAGTAGAATTATAATAGGACATTATTTCTGGTTTGTTGATCTTATCATCATTGGATTTACAATGAAGCATGGATGAAGTCAATAGTACGATTTTATTTTTTTTTTAGGAACGTACGAAAATGTAGATGATTAGGTAGTTGATGACCGTGGTTCGGAACCCACGTTAAGCTGTAGGTCCAGTCGCTAAATATCCTTAGATGCTGATGCGCTTCTAACCGTAAATCCTTTCATTTCCTTAAAACCGACTGAATCCCGAATTGCTTTTCTTTATGTGTCAGCCCAATACCATCAGAATCCTTTCCAGAATAGATGTATGCATTATAAAGATAACTCTTTTGCATCTGTCAAACACCGCAACTTTAATTCACATTTTACCGATCTATTAGGTATATACATTTTGAACCGATATTTACCCCTAAATATTATTAGCATTTGATTATACAGGTAGATGTGCCCAGTGAATAAGAGCTCTGACGGTTTTCACTAAACACATTAAAAAGTTCATATATAGTGATTAGTCATTTTTTTACATTATCTGCTCGATTTTTGAAATCATCAAATCTTAGGGCTGCTAGAATAATATTGAAAATCGTTCTTCGGACATATATCCCGGCCTTTTCATTAGTCGCAAATATTGATCTCAAATCATCTTAGTTTAATTAAAATCGAGCTGTAAATAATAACAAACCGATAAATGCTCGAAGTTCAATTTCATCCAAATCAGCAACAATATAGGAATGACTACTTTTATAGCGATTTCGAAACTCGGCTAATTTTCCGTTAGTATGATTTAAAATTAAATTAACCATATTAGGAGAAAACATTGAGCAGCATAGAGTCAAGACATAATTTTGACTATTTTATAATCCACGTGCAGTAGGTAGACGAATTACAAAATTATATTTCGTTGTTCTGGCATTTCTAGTAAGTTCTATATTTGACCATTTGAACCTATTTTTACCGTAGTAATAATTCTGCTCACCTTCCTCTGTTCCTTTATTTTCATTGCCTCTTCTGCTTGCATGTTCTTCTGATTCGGAGAAATGGTCGCTAAACTCCGTATCATCATTAAATTCTTCTTCTCAGTAACTTAGATCAGTATTAATTTTGTTGTACCACTTTCCAAATTTTCTTCAAAATCTGGATCATTTGGGCATACCGATTTCGGCGATTTTATAGCTAAATTATTAATTATTAACTTAAGTAATGAAATAATTTTGTTACATAGTTAATGTGGTGAGGTCTTAGAAACCGCTTGCAAAGTTTGAAATTAAATAATAGATGTATAATTGATGTTACTGTTCAGTCCCCTTAATAGCGCACGTATAACTGATTTATAGGAAGGTACACAGGCGCTTATACCGCTAGAGTTATTAGAAATGGAGAAAGACAAAAAATCGAAGTGTCAAGCGGTCTCATAGACCGCTGGACCGCAGCACTTAAATATATATAATTACATATTTCACTCACGGTTTCGCTTATTAAAGGCAATCCCTAGTTTGGTAATTTTATTTTAACATTTATATATTGATACAGTAACTATGCAAACTACTTATTTCGCGCTAAATGGTATTGTTACCTACAAATGTTAATTTACTAAATTTTAGAAGAGACCGTAGACATTTATAAGAAAAATTATAGAAAATATCCTCATGCGATTATTATATATATATCGATACATAAGAGTAACTGTATCTTTTCTTTATTAAAAGTATGTACCATCGTTGAGTAATTAAAATAAGTTTTCCACTTATGGTTTTACACACCTGCTTGCTTTATATGTTTTGTCTTATACAATTTTCCCTTTACAAATTTTAACTACGGAACATAAATAAATATATTATTATTATTATACACGTATGGGCCCTGGTGGACCACGCGAAGTACAATTAGAGGCATTTGTTGTTGTTAGCCTTCCTTTGCGCCCATACTAATTTCATTATTTCGCTATGAGCTTTTTTCCTTTCGTTAGATCAAATTGTTCCAGTCATCTTACATTTTTCTCTCTGGCCAACCTTCCAAACGTTAACCTTGTGTCTGAAATAGCCTCTATCCTGAATTTCACTTTGTGTCTCTTAGGTCCTCTTTAATTGCAGTAATCCATTTAATTATTTCTACTTTAGCTCTACTCCTATTTTCATAAAATTCGACTATCTGTCTAGTTAGCCTACTCGTATTAATCCGTTTTATGTGTTTGTAAAACTTAAATTTTCTTTTTCTCATATCGCTATGTATATCTGTGTATTGTTTGATTTCTTGGTTTTCTCGAAGTCGGTATGTTGTGCTATTTATTTGTTTGGGGCCTAAGATTTTTCTTATGATTTTTCTTATCATCTTTTCAATGTCATTGATGTCTCTCTTTCTATTTAAAATGAGCGAATTTCTACCCCATATAGACATTCTGGCTTAATAACTGTGTTGTAATATCTCAGTTTTGTGTTTTTAGATATGCATTTTTTGTTGTCAATATTTTGTGTAAGTCTCAATGCCGTTTCCATTTTTTGACATCTACCCTTATTGGCCGCTTTTTTCAACCCATTTTTCATGATTTTTTCATCTAAATATTTGAATTGAGCGACTCGTCTGATGCTTCAATATTTTGTTTTTAAAAGTGATGTTCTTAGTCTGTTGCAGGTCATGTATTGTGTCTTTTCAAAGGAAATTTGGAGTCCTACCTTTCCTGCTGATTTTTTTTTAGGATTTCAATTTGTATTTGCGCCGTTAATAAATCTTGAGCCAAAATTGCTAGATCATCAGCAAACGCCAGACAAACTATTTTGATGTTGGTTCTCACCAGTTTAACAGGCTGGGCAATATTCAGGGCCGACTTTTTTTCGCGCCACTCCAGTTTAAATTTCGAATGGCTCTAAAATGTCACCTAAGAAATTAACTTTTGACCTTGTGTTAGTTAATGTTGCTTTAATAATTACCAGCGTTTTCAGATTTTGACCTTTTGATTTCAGACCTTGTTCTTTCAAGATTTGAAATAAAGATTCGCGGTCAATAAAATCATATGCTTTTTTGAAATCTACAAATGTACAGACGAGATTTTTATTGTACAGTTTTTGATGTCTTAGGATCATCTTTAGATTTAGGATCTGTTCAGTCCAAAACCTGCTTGATATTCACCAATTTTAGGTTCTAACTGTCCCTGTGCTCTGTCTAGTAGACATTGAGATAGAATCTTGTAACAAACTGGGAGAAGAGATATCCCTCTAGAGTTGTTAACATGTGTTCTATCTCCTTTCTTGTGTAGTGGATGGATTAGAGCATCTTTCCAATCTTTCGGAATCCGTTCGGTTCGCCAAACTTCTTGTAGAATTTTAGTTATTTCTTCGATTCCAAAAAAAATTCCTAAATAAATAAATATATATATATATATATTATGACTGTTGCGTTTCCTTTGTCCACCGGTAATATAGTGATATTACTATAATATCTCTAGTAATATAGTGATATCACTATATCAAGTACCAATACTATTATCACTATATTAAAAACAAACAGACGAATCTTGGCCAGAATACAAGAACATAAAAACCACGTAAACAACAAACAAACCACTTCCGCTCTGTTCCAAAACCACAAAGGAATCCTGGAGTGGATACCGCTTGATTGCAAACGCCGCGAAGAGAAAGGAAAGCACGATGGATTGATGACATCGTTAAGTATATTGGACCAGAGGGGCTGATGATGCTGATAATGATGACGGATCGGGTCGTTATGCTCGGTCATATAGTCGGCTGGAGGTTGCGCAAATTGTATCAGGGTAGTTCGGGATCATTCGCGGCGCTCGGCAACGCTGTCGGGCGTCCGTTTATTAATTTTTCTTTCTCGCCGCCACGTTGGCGCGTTGCCGCGTTCTATTTTCACAAGAGATTTCCATACTTTTGGAATGTTGCGAGCGTCGTTTCGCGTATTCAACTCATCCCTTGTTGTTTTCAGTTTTCGCTATTTCTTTGGCTCCTTCAAAATTGATTTTATGTTCTGTTTGTAGATGGTGCTGGTGGTTTGTTTGTTTTTTACGTTGTTTTTATGTTCTTGTATTCTGGCCGGGATTCATCTGTTTGTTTATCCTATGTATGTTCTGTTGCAGTCGGAACATGATATGCTATATACCCCATGATTGTTCAGTCTAACTTGTCTTTGGGTTTTTTAGGATGTTTGCGACAGTTTTGTGCAGCTTATTGGCTGTTCTGATCTTATGTTTCCTTAGTGGTCTGTCTATAATATCAGTGATTCCTTTTACGTAGAGTAGCAAGACCTTTAGTGCATTTGGTTCATGATTTTCTATTGTTCTTCTTGTTTGGGTTTCCTGACGGTGAATGGCCTTCCTGACACAATCTTCTGAATATCCATTTTGTCTAAGGGCTGTGGAAATGTTTGGTAGTTCCTCGCTTCGTGTATCTGTAGTCGGAAGGATCTGAAAATCAAGGTGTTCGCTACTGCTTGGATATGAGAAGGATGATGGTGGAATTTAGTGTTAAGGTGTCGATCGGTGTGAGTTAGTTTTCTATACACTGTGTATTCGAGTGTTCCAGAAAGTTGTCTGGTGATGAGGAGATCCAAAAACGGCTGTTTCCTATCCTGTTCGACTTCCAGGGTGAACTGTATTCTGGGGTGGATGTGGATTTCGTTTAATTGGGTTAGGAAGTTGTTTAGAAGTTTGTTTCCGTGCAGCCATATTATAATGATATCATCTACGTAACGTTTCCAACGTTTAGGTTTTAAAAGAGCGCTGGCCAATGCCTTTGTTTCGAAATCTGTCATGAACAGGTTGGCTATAACGGATGATAGAGATGATCCCATTGGGGAATCGTCGGTCTGTCTGTAGATCTCCTGGTTAAAGGAAAAATATGTATTCTTCAAGCAGTGTTCGGAGAGTTTCCCCACGTGTGGTGGAAAGTCCTCGTTCGTCGAAATTAGGTCCAGAGCCCGTCTATGAGAATACTTGGATATAGTGAGACAATGTCCAGGCTTGCTAGTATGTGTGTATCCTCTATAAATTCTTCTATTGGAACCTTTGGTGTGAAATACTAAACTTGAAGAGATTTACCTCTAAACACCAAATCACTTTTTTGAACTGCTCGACGCACGTTTTGCTAACCATGTTAGCATCATCAGGAGATGATTTAATCTCAACCCCGTCAATCAGAGAAGCTCTTGAAATAGAAGAAAGGGGTAAGCTAAGTAAACGCGAAACGACGCTCGCAACATTCCAAAAGTATGAAAATCGCTTCTGAAATAAGAAGAAACGCGGCAACGTGGCAGTGAGGAAGAAAAAATCAATAAACCGACGTCCGACAGCGTTGCCGAGCGCCGCGAATAGTCCCAAACTACCCCCGATACGATCTGCGCAAATCGTCGGCCAGTTATAGGCAAGCAACGCAATGACCCGTGCACGTCAATTGGATTCTTCAGTCGAAGCGGACAACACTTGGAAATATTAAATGAGATTTTTGGCGAAACGTCGTAATTCTTCGCAGAATCACAGATGGGCACCCGGAATGATTTAGAAACATTATCTACCATCTGTGAAAATATTAGATGTAATATGTGTATATATATATATATATATATATACACATTATATATATATATATATATATATATATATATATAATATATATAATATACAGATACATATAAGTTTGTTTATATGGTAACAGATGGCGTTGACGAGTGAAATAGACATTACCATCGTTTACTGCAGACACTACTAAATGACATCATGCTGAATTTCGGATAACTTTATAGGTTCGTTTTTTTTTTTGATAGCCGGTTGTATCATTCGTGTTTTTCTATTTCTCGATAAAATTGATAAAGAGCAATATAGATCCGTAATTTGTTTTTTATTTTTGGAAATATAAATATGAGAAGAAGTGAAGTGAAATGAAGTTGGATGCTGTCTATGGGGCCCCTTCACCATCTATGACAACCGTGAGATATCGATTTAACGAGTTTAAGCGTGGTTGTACAACTGTTTTCGATGAAGACCAGCCAGGACGCCCGTCAGACGGAGTTACCGAGGAAATCGTCGAAAAGGTCCATGACATGATTCTCGTCGATCGTCGAACGATCACGCTGGGTGACGCGATTCCTCACGGTGAACAACAAGCGGGTACGACTAACAATGTCAAAGCAGTGTTTGGGCCGCTTTAAGCGAAATCCTCAGGACTTTTTTACGCCGAGTCGTCACCGTTGATGGAACCTGGATCTATTATTACACGCCAGAGATCAAGAGACAATCAAAACAATGGATTTTTCCGGGTGAATCTGCTGCGAAGAAGGCAGAAACGGTTCTATCACCCGGAAAGGTTATGGCCACGATTTTTTGGGATTCCAAAGAAAAGGCATCCATTCCTCATGGATGCCTCAGGGCAGTACTAGTGAGTTGTTGGAGAGATTCGATAGGAAATTGAAGGATACACGGTCCCATTTGGCTAAGAAAAAAGTGCTCTTCCATCACGATAACGCATCGGCACATTTATTTTTAATTGTCGCTGCCAAAAAACGAACTGCGCTACGAATTGCTTTCGCACCTACCTTACTCACCCGAACTGGCACCCAGCGCACACAGGAAAAAAAATCAGCTCAAATGATGAGGTTATCACCGAGACAGAAGCGTATTATGGGAAAGGTTGAAAAATCGTATTTTTTAGACGGCTTAAAAAAGTTGGAGAAACGCTTAGAAAAGTGTATAGACCTAACGGAGACCTAGAGGATACTACGTTGATATATTTATATATATATATATATAAATATATATATATATATATATATATATGATATATATATATATCTAATATATTATATATATATATATATATATATAATATAGGTTGAAAAATCGTATTTTTCTAGACGGCTTAAAATAGTTGGAGAAACGCTTAGAAAAGTATCTATATAATATATATATATATATATTATATATATATATAAAATATATATAAATAATAGATACTTTTCTAAT
>JARFXV010001555.1:0-118822 GCA_031761425.1 Cosmopolites sordidus
ACAAACCCTAAATATCATGTAATTTTCTAAAAACATTTCTTACTGAACGCCCATTTTTATTATTTTGACGCGTTGTTGTATTGTCTACGACTCTATTTTTATAAATATCATACATTACACTTCTAAAATGAGACTAGACCTGGGCAAATTCACGTCATCTATGTTTTATTCAAGAATTAAAGAACCGCTCAATTTGAAAGACCTATTATCGCTCCAACCCCATTACATCTCTCAGATCATGATGGTGTAAGGTATGCTTTAGAATAATGTCACAATTATATCACTGGATTGTGTATAGAATGCTTTACTTCAGAAACAACCCAATTAAATAATTGAAAAGGCATTTCCAACAAACAGACATGACAGTAATTTTTGCCTTAAAATGTGATACATATCTACCTACCTACGTGTGATGCCTTCTAAAAGAGTCAAAACGTTTTCGTATGTAAGATGAAATGTTTACTGATAATTTCCTGATTTTTGATTAAAGAACCTCTAAACCCCCTTAACATTTTTACCTATGTAACATTAACATCCTGCATTATGAGTATCTTCATAACATTAAGTTTCCAAACAAACTAAAATTGATTTTATACTCCTCATGATAAGGAGGAAGGTATTGTATTATGTTAGGTCCTCAGCTTAATTATCTATATTTATAGTTTCCAGAGTCATGTTTGCAGTATGCATGTAGCCGTGCGTTGACCTAATGCGAAATTATTTCCCTTCTTCCCTTGCCAGTATAAAAACCCTTTTTCGCCTAGACCGTCACTAACGCAAATCAGTTGTTGCTGACAAAAGTCAGGTGGGACCATCTGACCAGATTGGAGCAACTCATAATGCAGTCTGTCATAGCAACCCCTTTTTGGCGTGGCTATTTGATGTTGCGGTACTGTTTGATGGCCCACCATGATTTTTCACCTCTTTGGATTTATCGAAGAGGATCCACTTTTCATCAGAGGTCACAATCTTATGAAGGAAGTTCATTTTCTTGAATCTGGAGAGCTATGACACAACATGAAAGCGTCTAGTCTTATTCTCAGATGTGAGTTTATCGCTCTCCTTAACAGTGTTACTCTTGAGTTCCTGTAACGAGCTCTAGCGGCGTACAAGAAGAATCTTTTATTGGCTATACAGGACGTTCTGCATTATTTAAGTCAAAATTGGCAATTCGGAATTGCTGGTACCACTTCTTACAAGTACTGTACGAAACAGCTTTATCTCCCAAAGCTGTACAAATCTTGTTCTGAGCTTCCGCAGCATTTTTTTAATTGCCTGTGCCTCAATTTTGACAACGACATCGCGTCTACAAGTGATTTTTCAAATTATATTCACAGTAGGTTTGTTTATATAACTCGTTTTGAAGCTGGAAAACGCTGCTTTAAAATAAGTATACGGCGCGAAAAAAGCCTTCGATGAACTTTTGCAGTCCATGAAACATATGGGCATGGAATTAAGTTGAGAACCTAATAGATTTCTAATTTTTAACATATTTGTTTTTATTCAATCATATTTTATTTACCTTCTTTTTCAGTTTACATCTTACAACAATGTGTATTCAATATAAACCTACTGTTGTGGCATGTTTTTGTATTTTATTGGCATGCAAATGGTCAAGTTGGGAAATACCACTATCAAACGAAAGAAAAGAATGGTTTACCTACGTTGACCCAACTGTAACCGCCGAATTATTGGAACAGTTAACTAGTGAATTTTTAGTTATATTTGAAAACTGTCCGTCTAGGTTAAAAGAGAAAATCATGGCCAAACAAGAAAATTCCAATAGTCCAGCTGTAAGACCGAATATTTGTACCAACTGTGTTTCATTTATAATAATTGGGTTTATTTTTTTTTTAGGATCAAGACAAAAAACAAGATGCTGTTTCTCAGAGATCACTAGAATACAAAGGTGCTTACTTAATTGTTATAATCCTGTATCCCATAACTAAATTCATGGGATTTTTTTAGGGGATGATCCCCACAAACATAGATCATCCAGACCACATGATCCTTCTTCAAGTGGTCACAGAAGTCAAGAACAAAAAGAACGAGAATATAAAGAGCGCAAAGAAAAAGAAAGGATAGCTCACATGAGTGGGGTGACGCTACCTCATCAATCACATCATCATAGGTCGGATAGACCACCGATTGATCCAAAAATGAAACCACACTCCAGACCGCCAAGCAGTTCCTACCTTCCTCCCAACAGAAATGAACCAAGAGATATACTAAGGGAAGCGTCAAAAGAGCCCTCTTTTGGCCTACCAACTATTCACGATCCTAACCGCGAACACGTGAAAGATCCAATGTCAGGGCGTAGTGATAAAGAAGTGCCGAAACGCGATCCGTTACTTAAACCTAATGCGCAGACTGATTTGAACACTTTAAATAATTACGTCGACGTGAGACAACGAATGGATACGAACAGGCCTAGGATCGATTCAAAATCCGCGTCTAAACAAGACTTAATGCGTCGGTATGAAGAACCGAAACCTCATATTAAATCCGAAACTGACAATATTAAAAAACATTTGAGTTCTAGTTATGATAAAAATAGTGCTTATTTGAAATCTTCAAGTTCTACCTCGCAGAAAATTAAGTCGCCTTTTAATTTAGATAATAAGTCCGTCCCAAAATCAAGCAGTAGCCAGGCTGGTGTACCTTTGAAGCAGCATTATAATGGAAATACAAATGGATCTTACAATAAACTTCCCCCCCATGAACATGAAATTAAAATAAAGACTGAACCAGTTATTGTAAAGGAAGAAATTCCTACTCCGGCGATTATCAAACGTCCTAGTTTATTTTCTCCTGAAAAGACTCCACCTCAAGTTAAAATCGAAAAGTCTGAACCTGTGACTCATTTATCTCTCACAAATTTGACTGCCTTATCTCCTATAAATTCTCCTCCAAGTGTACAAAGTAATAGACATAGAAATTATTCAAGCAGTTCTGAACCAGAATTGCGACCAACAATGAAGAAAATAGACCAAGTTGAAGGTTTCGAGAATTTAATGCGAGATAATACTATAGGCGTACGTAATATGCAGAGTGCTACCGATAGTGCACCTGTTAAAAAAGATGAACATCATGTAGTCGGAAAATCAGAAATCAAAATAGAAGCAACTAGCCCAATTAAGGACGCTATGGGTTCTCAAAGTGCAATTGTAAATGGCCTTGAAACAAATCCCACTATTATCAGCAATCTTTTAAAAGAAGCTGCTACAAATCCTCATCTATCCGGCGTTGCAACTTCAGTAAAGTCAGAACCAATTGAAGCCAGTAGTTCGTTAGTAGTTCCACCTCCAGAACACAAAGAAAAAGAACACCACCATCACAAAAGCAAAAAGAAGAAAGAAAAACATAAGCATAAAGATAAAGAAAAAAGTAAAGATGAGAAGGAGAAGAAGAAAAAACATAAAGATAAAGAGAAAGAAAAACACAAGCATAAAGATAGAAAAGAAGTGGAACCTCAACGTATAGTTAGTGAGCCAATAAAGATTAAAATACAAAAAGACAAAATACAACCCCTTAATGAAGGACTCAAAATTAAAATTCCAAAGGACAAAATTAAAACAGATGGAATAATGGAACCTTTACCTCAACCCAGTTCTGGAGGTAAGAATATTTTTATAGTTTGTCAGATCTTGTATATGCAGATTCTCTAAAAGGAAACTGAATTTTCTAAAAATGTTTTTATTTTATTTGTAACAGATAATGTTCTGGTTTTCAAATGTTCAATGATATCGGTACTGAAGAGTTGCAATCCAATTAATTCACTTTTTATATGTAATTAGAAAGTGCCAGTTAATTGGTAGTTCGATATTTAATATTATTCAAATCTTCTGCCCGTGCTGCTTTACAATTCCTTGTTAAATCATTTGACAGTAACCACATTGGAAATCTCATCCAAAAAAAAAAAAACATCAAACTTTCTTATGCAATAATGGTTCTCTATTATTTTTTCAACTGTCTTCGCCGCCTATAGAGCATTTTTACTTATTTACGTCCCGGTTTAAATAAAAATAAGCTTCATCTCTAAATATATCATTTTTTTTTTCATAAAACGACTATTTTCATTGTCTACTTTTTGCAACTACTACTCAGATTCCCAAATATTAAGATGAAAAAAAACTGCAGCTATCAACAATACTATGTGACCAAAAAGAATACACTAAAATACATATTATACCCTCAAACTATATATTTTGGAATGAAATTTTGTAAAAACTCTTCAAGGCATCTAAATATAAAGTTGTTCAATAAGAGTGTCAGAACTCTGAATCGTAATAACGGCAACAATCTTTAAAGTGTTAATATCACTTATAAACTGCTGTGTTCAGTACATTGTCACTTCATCATGGAAAAACAAATTGTGCTCTAGACATTTGGAAGTTGGAGGGGGTCCGGTCCCTCCACTTTGGGGAAAAATATATTTTCCTACTAAGAGCACTTCTGGCTTAATGGGTTTGTGAACAACAATAATTGTAGGATTTGGGCTGAAGAAAATCCTCAACCTCTTTTTTCTCAGAAAGTCACTGTTTGGTGTGGTTTTTAGGCTGAAGGGGTGATAGGACTTTATTTCTTTGAAGACGATGATTTAAACCGTGTTTCTGTTAATGACGAACACTATAGAAATATGCTAACAGAATAACTGGTCTGAACTGATAAATGTGGATATAAGCAATGTTTTCCTCCAACAAGACATCTTGTCAGACAATCAACACGAAAAGATTCCTGTACGCATTATATCGCGAATTGGTAAAGTCAACTGATATTAAGTAATGTCTGAATGATTGTGACATGTTAATATATTTTTTTCTTTTTTTGGGTTTTTCGCCACGATCTAAAACTCAAAAAATATCAAAAATATCTGTTCTTATGTAAATAAAGAATTACCAAACCAAACGGAGACAAACTTGATTTTTTGTTTTTTACCCAGTTATTCTTTGTTTACATAAGAACAGATATTTTTTGAATTTTAGATCGTGTCGAAAAACCCAAAAAAAGAACAAAATATATAAACTGATATTGACTGACTACAATCATGCGATCTCACACCCATAAATTTTTGTTGTGTTATGTTAAATCTCTGGTTTACAGAAATAAACCCTGATCACTTCTTGAGCTTAAATGAAACATTCAGTCCACCACTGCAAATACATTGTCAAAAAAGGACCGGGAATTGATCATTCGAAAAGCCCGCTTAAAGGGATTGTGTCTAAGGTGGTACAACTGTTTTCTATACTGACGCGGAGTTTGAACATCATCTGTCATTTAGTTTGTCTACAGTGCTCGATTTTGTCAGTTCATCTCAAATGTGTTGTGTGGTTTTTACTATGGATAAAAACATGGACCAAAGAATTTGTCTTAAATTTTACATTGCAAATGGAATTTCGTGTGCCGAATCGCTGAAAATGTTGCAGAAGGCTTACTGTGAATCGACTTTATCAAAAACACGTGAATATGAGTGGTACAGTGCATTCAAAAGCGGTCGAAATGTGGTGAAAGATTTGCCTCGCTCTGGTCGGCCATCAACATCATCAACTGAAGTTAACATCACTAAAGTGAAGGAAATGGTGACTGAAAATCGTCATTTAAGTTCGAGAGAGATAGCCGCTGATCTTTCCGTGTCTCACGAATCAGTTCGTACCATTTTAAGCGATTGTTTGGGCATGAAACGCGTCGCCGTTCGAGTAGTGCCGAAAGAGTGCCGAATTTGCTTCAGAAACTCTATCGCGTAAAAGTCGTTGAACGTTCATAGAACGCATTGTAACTGGTGATGAGACATGGGTATACGAGTTTGACATGCAAACCAGTCAACAAGCTTCGGAATGGCGCCTTCCAAATTAACCGAAACCCAAAAAAAACACGTTTCTTTGATTATTGTGGTGTTGTACACTCGGAATTCTTGCCAGAAGGCCAGACGGTAAATAAAGAATATTATCTGAGCGTTATGCGGCGTTTGAGAGAGTAAAATCGCCGAAAAAGGTCAGATTTGTCGAAAGAAAACTCTTGGATTTTTCATCACGACAACGCACCATCTCACAAGGCTATCATTGTGAACGAATTTCTGTTAAAAACTCAACACAAACCATCGATGGAAAACCTGATATGGCTCCGGCCGACTTCTTTCTCTTTTCAAAACTCAAAATACCACTTCCAAAGCACCCGGTTTCAGTCGATAGAAGACTTAAAAGAGAATTCGAACTGAAGTCGATTCCGTAAAATGCGTAATACGTTTGTTTTTACAATTGGATTATTCGTTGGCATAAGTGTATTATTTCGGAAGGACCCTACTTTGAATGCGATACAATAAATATGGATAATTAATAAACATTTTATGTTTTATTGTACAGAATGCATATCACGCAATATGTTCGAAACAGTAATCGAATATTAGGTCTCCAAAATGCATGTTCATTTGAACGACATTCTCGCAACCATTTTCAAAACATAATGCTATTATTTGTTCTTCAGGATAAATTAAAAATTACCGGATTATCACTTGTAGTTATCATTGTGCCTCATCGCCCAAGATTAAAGTGCGATTCCTAAAAATTTAGAATACGTTCTCAACAATAAATTTCGAACTATTAACTATTATCCAACGCCACAAGAAAACATATTAGGAACTACATATCAATAATTTTTACTGCAATATCTAATTAGTAGCATAGAATATAAAGCAAACTAGCCAACGTCCAGGAGATAACAGAAATTGTATTATGAAAGGTAACAAAACTACTTACTCCCTGCAGTATCTGCTAAGGTCTAAACTTATTCAAAGGAACACGAAAGTTAAGATTAATAAAACACTGATTAGGTCAGTAGTCGCTATTTCACTAAGAAAGAAAACAGAAGAGATGCTTGGAATATTTGAAAGAAGAGTACTTAGAACAATTTTTTGTGCTAAATTACTGAAACAGTTATATAAAGATCTGGATACTGCAGCAGGATAATATAAGAAAAAAGGCTGAAGAACTTTGTACATTAAAAATTGGCAAGTGGCTGCTGGAGATCGATCCGGATGGAAGCGAAAGTTAATATTAGTTGAAGGTAGTAACTGACTGTGGTGCATCTCGTCAGTGAAACTCACAGAATAAACATAGAACATAAAGAACAAGAAAAAGGAATTAAATATAAAGACACTCCTAGAAATTGAAGAATTCTAAGGGTGGTAGAAAAACCACACTAACACAATATGTTTAATACTGTAGTCCGGTAATCGGCGCCGTATACTTATACTAGAATGGTATAATCTACTAATCTAAGCATCGGGTTGTCTGGAAAGCTTGTAGGGATTTTTTAAGAGAAAAATAAATGCAAATACTTTGTGTAAATATTTATTAAATCTATTATGTACTGCTAATTGAAAAGTTCACTGAGCGACACCTATAGAGCACTAAAAGAACTATATAATCTACTACATTTTGAAGCTTCATCCTTCATATGAACAAATATGAAGTTGCTGTCGAAGTCAATCTGTCAATTCATTCGTACAAAAACAGCAACTTAAAGTCAACGTATCAGTATTATTTTTATAAATGGAAAATATTTAAAATCGTGCAGTGATTAAATTTCGTGCAAAAAAAAAGGCAATGGAAATTCATAGTGAAATGGTAAATATATTAAGGGAGTGTGCTCTTTCAAAAATAATGATTTGTAAGTTGGCAGGTGAGTTTTAACGTAGTCGTACAAGCCTGGATGATGATCTTCGTCCTGGACATTCAATAAGTGCAGCTACTGGCATACAATTGACTTTGAGTAAAATTGATAAGGCCATGGACATCTCAACTGAACAGGTGTTTCATATTTTGAAAAAGGAATTAGACTTGAGATAACTATGTGCAAGATGGGTGCCGCATTTGTTAAATTCTGTTCAAAAACTACTTCCAGTAAAACTTTCTAACCAACATTTGGATCTTTTTCGAAAAAATATAGTGGATTTTAAACGACGTTTTGTAACTATGGGATAAGACTTAGGTTTACCACTATGATTCTGAACTGCGACAACAAACCGCAGAGAGAACTGAACCCAGTTGTTCAGCTCCGAAGCAGCCAAAGTGGTCAAAATCGACCGAAAAGTTTATGGCATCATTTTTTTGGGATGCAAAAGGCATTTTGTTAATTGATTACTTTCATACCGGTAAAACAATAACAGGATAGTATTATTCAAACATTTTTGGTCAATTGGATGCAATAGTTCGTGAGAAAAGACCTGGTTTAGCAAAGGAAAAAAGTAATTTTTCGTCGAGACAATGCACCGGCTCCCAAAGGTGTTCTTGCAATGGGCAAATTGAAGGAATTACTCTACGAAATGTTGGAGCATCCACCATATTCACCAGATCTGCCGCCTTCTGACTTGCATGGGTTCCCAAACCTAAAAAAATGTCTGCGTAACAAGCCTTTTTCATCAAATGAAGAAGTTATTTCTGGAAGAAGGACTTCCAGAAATCACTTCAGAGATGGAATAAATGAATAGGAGAATCGTTGAAAAAAATATGTTGAGCTTATACGGAGAATATACGGAAGAATAAAGTTATTCTTTCAACTATAAACGTGTTTTATCATTTCCGCTCCGCGAACTTTCCAATTAGCCTAGTAATTACCATTATTATTTTCGACTTTTTGCTATCGTAGTGGTAGGTCTATAATTATTTTTGTCAAATCTTTATTACCAAAAAATGTCATGATTGTTTTTCACCTCTTCTATTTTAAAAGAGTACCCATTTAAACAATTTTGAAGGGAACGGAATAGATGGGAGTCTAAGGATGCGATGTCCGATGAGTAAGGTGGATGGGGCAAAACATTACAATTGAACCTCAACTATTTTCGCTCTTGATTGAAACGTGTGGCCATGCATTGTTATGATGAAACACGACGCCTTTCCTGTTTCTAATTCTGGTCGTTTTTTTGGTTGCCTGGAAGAATCTCAAAGTGGGCCCCTTCCAATTCCATCAAAGGCAAAGCATGCTTTTCTTGGAATGACGACCATCTTTTCATCACCAGTTACCATCCTCTTCAGAAATGGAGCATCAGATTTTGTTTCAGCACACGTAGATTTTGTCCAACAGATTGCACTCACTAACTGCGTGAAGGACCCCAACATCGTATCGGTAGACCTACCCATTTTTTTTTTCAGATAGTCAAAAACGGTGGATTTGCCACTATTTAACTTACCTGCTATCTTATGGATCGTGGTGTGTTGATCTTTGGCTATTCTGGGTTTTATTTCCCCGAAATCAGTACTTAAAGGACGGCCAGAACGATGAAAGTCTTACAGGTCAAAATCTCCACCCCTGAACCGGCCAAACCACTTTTGTACCATGATTTCCCAACAGAACCCTCCCCACAAACGGTACAAATCTTATTTTTTGTTTGGACAGCGTTCTTGTCCTTTTACAAATAAAAAAACATAGTGTGTAATAAGTGAAAGTAATCAACTAACTGAAGGCAAATCTGAACATAAACATTGTAAATGCCACAGAATTTAATAATATGTAATTAAACATTACTAATTCAACCCAGATTTTTGTTTACAAGCGTTAAAAGAGCAACTAATGGGATATCCTTGCTTTCTGGACAACGTAATAAATTAGGATGAAAATATTTTCTGGCAAATCTCGTCTTTGCTTGTAGCACCGCAGTGGTCATGATCTATTTAGGCGTCGAAGAGTAGAAAAGCTTCGAAAACAAAAAGGACATTTTATTGTAGAGCATTAGTCAGTACTGACTAAAAATGTAAGTAAAGCTCTTCTAGTTTTCCTTCAAGGCCATTTAAATGTTCAAATGTACATTTATTAATTTCTGGAACCGGTTGCTTTACCATATATTTGGAGGCGAATTTCCTGGTATTGCAACAGTTACTTTACTTTTCTCACCAAAGAACCTGTATAAGTATCCGTAGAAAATATCAGATATGATAAATAGAGAGGCTGGTATGACAGACCTTAAGCATATGTAGACTAAAAGGTCATTTTTTTGATACTCTAGGTTCTGTAGTCATCTTTTGTATTTCTGGGTGTGTATTTTTACCTAAATTAATCTCGGATGGATGATCAGAACGGTTGCTATCACTAAAGTTGGAAATTCCCCAACGAATTTTAGCGCAAGCCTTCTTCTAGAGCATTATCCCCCATATTCACGGCGTATCTTTTTACTTCTGCTGTGCAATCTAGCTACTCTTTCAGATATGCAATTGAATTACGTAATTGCGATGATAAAGATTAGATTAAACCGAAGTGAACATGTATCAATAAGTAAATTAAATGACCTTACTTGCTAACCCAATGCAATGAAAATTATAATTAATACATATAATAGATTTTTATCAACATACATATTTGCGTTCACGTTCTAATACACGTAATGTTGCCCAAATCTCATTAAAACGACAATGCTTATTTTATAACTTTACCCTGTCAATATATTATTTTCTGTAATATTCATAAAACATACAAAAAGTTATTTTTACATGATATATTAAACCTCAACCTGTTTATATAATCTAAATATTAGTTTTTTTATTACATTATATAAACAAACTATAAGACTGGATTGCTTCCAAAGATCACACTCTACATGTGATGAAATTATACAGTTAAATATATTATGGGTTACTGTCAGGCAACTTATAGCTTATAAAACTGAATCAACCAATATACACGAAATGTTTAGATTTTGTAAATCAGAAAAATAGATGTGCTTCACGCCAAACCAAATCCCATAGTCAAAATGCGTTTCACGCCACGCCAAATCCCATCGTCATTAGCCCTTTCACTTTGAGAACCGTTCGGAGACGCAGGAGAAAGTGGCAATTAACATGCGGGAACCGTCAATAAACGCAGAAGTTTGCAGAAGGTTTTAATTAATTAAATCAGATTAATTTGAACGATACTCTACTGTATACACGTACCATGCGAGAACCCGCTAGCCCTAACTGCGGGAGACGTTTCTAGCTGCCGAGGTTCGCGGCAGTACACTGCAAAAAATAGGCGTTCCGCAGTGAAAGGGTTCATCAAAAGAAATTGTCTAGTTTTTTAACTGGGATGCTTTGGACTTGGATATTTGGACTGGACTGGAAAGTTGCCGACTTCACTGATGAGAAAAGTAGTAATGGGGTAGGAACCGATGTTCGTGTAATAGCCTCAGACGTTGTGGAAATGTGGTATAATGAAATTGTAAAAAGATAAAAGATCATAGATAACAATGGTCATTATATAATTATTTGGTATATAAACTAACCATAATGCGTTGACGCAAAAGTTCGTGTCGTTTTTGGCGCTAGATGGCATTGCATCGCAAACCCGCAAAGTGTTACCTGCTTCGGACTGGTAAAGTTTTGATGATGCGAGAACCCGCTAGCCCTAACTGCGGAAGACGTTTCTAGCTGCCGACCTCCGCGGCAGTACACTGCAAAAAATAGGCATTCCGCAGTAAAAGGGTTCATCAAAGGAAATTGTCAAGTTTTAACTGTGATGTTTTATCTCATCCTACATATTCACTGTACCTGGCATACTTACGTTATAACTTATTTTGGAAGTTACCGACTTCACTGATGAGAAAAGTAGTAATGGGGTAGGAACCGATGTTCGTGTAATAGCCTCAGACGTTGTAGAAATGGGGTATAATGAAATTATAAAAATATAAAAGATCATAGATAACAATGGTCATTATATAATTATTTGGTATATAAACTAACCATATTGAGTTGATGCAAAAGTTCGTGCCGTTTTTGGCGTTAGATGGCATTACATCGCAAACCCGCAAAGTGTTATCTACTTCGGACTGGTAAAGTTTTGATGTTTGACAGAAGGAATTTCAGCGGGTACTAAGGGAAAAATTGTATTATTTGGTTGTGTTTTCAAAATTTCATGAAGCGTAAAAAATGACAGAAAATAAGGGGCGTTTTCTACATATGTGTAATTCGAAGAAATACTGTTCAAACCCGAGTGGATTAAAGTGAGCGAATCTACAAGAAGCAGCCGGACTGCGGGACTGCAGAAAGGGCACTGCGTTTCATCGAGATAATACTAGAGCTTACTTGTCTTTGGCCCCCCACACAAACTTTTTCAACTTGAATGGTATGTTTTGGACCCTACACTACTTTAAAGCAGCTAAGATGGTAAAAACTTTACTTCGTTGGAAAACTTGATAAATCGCCTGAATCACGTCTTTAGCCCGAAATTTATAAACCTCTATGAGCGCAGGATTATACAGCTACTGGAGAGATGAAGAAAGGCCATCGAACCGCTCGGCACATACTATAATGATTAAATGTAATTTTTAGTAATGAAGATTATTCAATTTTTCTCAAAAAAAAGGGACGAACTTTTGCATTAACCCATTATTTAAGTAATCTCTAAAAACGTAAACCGAACAAACTTGTTTGCCACCCCAACACTGATATTTATCACGTTGATTTAATGTGACTAGTAATATTAAACACTTGATTGAACTACACATATTTTATTAACATTATTAATTTTCATTTTAGGATTAAAAATTAAAATACCAAAAGAAGTAATTACCAATTGTTCAACGGGAAGTCGTGTTGTAAACACCGTGGACCTGTCAGTCTCAAGTAGTTCAAATTCGAGTCGTAAACGTGAAAGAGATCGATCATCGCCGACTAATGCACCACCCCTCAAACTGTCAAAAATCAGTCATAAGGAATCCAAACAAAATGGTCGACCTTCATGCGCCAAGGTAAGCCAAAATATCAGTAGTAGCGAGTCTTTAGACAATAATGCTCTAGTAGATGGTAGTAATGAAAGTATAATTGTTAATGAAAAATCTATAAAGATAGTTTCACCTATTATATCACCAGTTGAGGAAACTGAACGAAACAATAATGATTCCAAGACATTACCAAATATTTCATCCAACTTGAATAATGATGCCACAAGACTTCAAAAATCTGCAAATAATACTACATTAGAAGCAAATGTGGAGAGAAAACATTTAGGAAACACGCAACCTTCCACTACTCCTCCATTAAATAAATTTAATGATTTGTCAGAACCAAGTGATATTACATCAAATTCTTCAACTATCACCACTACAAATACTAAAACAGCTTATAAATTACCAAATAATGGTAATGTCCAAAACAGCTCCTATAGGACTAATAATAATATCTATCAAAAAACCCATAAACATAACGGAAATGAAGATTATTCTCTACAGCACAACATTACACATTACCATTCTAAAAGTATTAGAGGTGGTTATATTCAGCATCAACCAAGGTATCCACGCAATACACAACCCCGTCATCCCACAATCCAAAGGCATCCCAATTATCGTTCTCAACCGCCTCAAAATCAATATCCTGCTGCCCCACCTCCGATGGCCTTTACTCCATATCAAATGCCCCCACCAATTATGCCTAATATGAATGTTCCCCCACCCCCATACAGCATGTATCCCACATACTATCCTGGATATATATTTCAAGAATTGTACCCACAAACAAGCAATATGTCAGGACTAAATCCCCCACCACTACCGATGGAAGCACCTCCCAGTGATATTCCGCCGCCACCACCGCCTGAAGAAGGATGACGGATTTTTAATATATCTTAAATTTTAAGATTGTAGTAATCCAGGGCATGTTAAAAAACTATTTCATGGTAAATAATTTTACTAAATTAAAAGAGGTACATATTACAAAAGGATGTTCTGAAAAGTTTATGGAATGAAAATATTAAGTAGAATTTTTACTATTTGGAACTATTGTTTCAATAATTATTAGGTTGAAATTATCTTTCAACATAATTCCCTTTCACCTTTATACATTTGGACCAGTAATCCATATAACAGTTCTAATACAGTTCAAATCTGACAAGTTCTTCCGAATAATCATTCATAGTAAATCTAACATTTGGACCAGTAATCCAAATAACAGTTCTAATATAATTCAAATCTGACAAGTTCTTCAAAATAGTCATTCATAGTAGATTTAATATTTGGACCAGTAATCTAAATAACAGTTCTAACATAATTCAAATCTGACAAGTTCTTCAGAATAGTCATTCATAGTAGAATTAACATTTGGACCAGTAATCCACATAACAGTTCCAATATAATTCAAATCTGACAAGTTCTTCAGAACAGTCATTCATAGTAGAATTAACAATTGGACCAGTAATCCAAATAACAGTTCCAATATAATTCAAATCTGATAAGTTCTTCAAAATAGTCATTCATAGTAGATTTAACATTTGGACCAGTAATCCAAATAACACTTCTAATATAATTCAAATATGACAAGTTCTTCAGAATAGTCATTCATAGTAGATTTAAGATTTAGACCAGTAATCCAAATAACAGTTCTAATATATTTGAAATCCGACAAGTTCTTCAGAATATTCATTCATATTAGATTTAACATTGCCGTCAATTTCTATCTTGCTACTTTTTTATTCAGGCTAGGAAACAGATGTTATACCAACGATAATAATTCTAACAAAGACAAGTTTGTCAACAGAACAATATCTAACTCGTTAAGTTTTGTCATAGTATCTACTCTATAACACGGAGCATTGTCCTAGAATTTTTTTTTCTTCACTAAACCAGGAAGTTATTCTTTAGCTTTTTGCCTTAATTTATCCAAAAAAATCGCGTACATGTGGTCTTTTGAATGGTAATGATACAAAATGACAAAAAATTTCAGCTATAGCATTTCTTCCAAATTGAACAGCAGTAGAAAACCCCATCTTAGAAGGAGAAACAGTGTATCGCCAATTTAGATTGTTGTTTCTATGTTAAAACGCTCACGATAAATTTGCTTTCGTATCCAGCAGACGGCTCCTGCATAATAGAGATAGTCACAGGACCCGTTACCTCAGATGTTTTGCACTGGGTATATTTATATAGTATACCATAGCACACACTGTTCCAACAATTTCTTGTGTAGTGGCAGATTTAGAGCGGCCACCACTAGGTGCGTGTTTAGCACTTGAACACCCACAAGCCAATTAGTAACAAAAAAAAATTAAGGAACAGAGTCTAATGATCGATGCGATCTTAAATTTGACAGCTGGTCTGCAAAAAAAAAACACGCACGCGTCCTTTTTTTTAAATTATCCATTCTATTATTATTATTTTCAATATCAGGAAAAAGCAGTTATCGATAACCAAAGTTAGTCGATGTCGGGCGCGATTAAAACCTGGAGGGTAATCAAATATAGGCAACCTCGAATAATAAAAAGGACTAAAGATTGTGAGAAGAAATTATTTTGAATAATGAATAATAAAAATGAACGCAAGATTTTTTAGTATATTTCCAAATTGTCCTCAATATAGGAGTATATTTAAAATTATACAACCTTTTTTTTCAGAATTTCCATAAGTATAATCTAAATTGCAATAACCTTTGATAACAGACTACTAATTCGGGTATTTTATGACTACATTCAAGTTTTTAACATTTTTTTCCATAAGAATTTTATTATGTATTTAACAATTAAAAATGATTTATATAAACATTGAGTTGTTAATAAAGGGTATCCCAATAGGTATTTCTGGATTTCCTTTTAAAATAAAATAACAATTTTAGAAAAATATTGTGCCTTTTTATTTTATCAAAAAGTACAGGCAAGGCAGTTATGTTTTAAAAATACTATTTTCCAGATGTCCCCCTTGGCTTTTTCTATAAATTCTACATTCTACAGGCCATTCTTTGGGAAAAATTGTCAATAACAATTTGGAACGATTGCGGTTCAATTTCCGCAATAACTTGACGCATGTTTTGCTTCTGGTCATTAATAGTCTACAAATTGACTCTAGAATTGACTTTCTCCTTTAGGAAGGCCCACAGGAAAAAGTCGGGGGGATCTTGAAGGCCACCGAATATCACTATTTCGAGAAATGACGCGGTCAGGAAAACGCGTCCGAAAAAAAAACCCAAAGTTTCCCTTTTCGTATGACACATCTTGTTGAAAGAAGCCTAATAAGGAAGGATAATATGTACCTCTATTAAGGTACATATTATCCAATTGGGACCATAAAAAGTTTCTTAACTTATTGCGGTAACGTTTGCCGTTAACATTTATAGTTCCACCATCCGATAATTTATCGTTGCGTACCATACCTTGTTTTCACACACACGATATGTTGCCATTGTTTGAGCTTAGCACATGCCTTGACGAATACCATACCATTCTAGAAGGGTAAACACACGGTGCCACACCGTTCTGTAGAAAAAGGCTCATCGCCTCTTCAACACTTATGTGATTTTGAAAGGACGTCTTTGTGGCGTCCATCCAAAATCGTTATGTGTGAAACCGGCGTCACAATTATAACCCGCTCTTCCTTCATAAAACGATATGTAATTAAATTGCCGGGTCTCTAGATGACACATGCGAGATATAAAATGTCTACCTTAAGTCGTTGAAAAACGGCGCTACATTAAAATCCCGAAGTACTTATTAGGATACTCTATATGTTGAATATGGACAAAATGAGAAATTTGGTTTATGTAAACTTTGTATTATTAAAAATATCAATAAAGAAGAAGAATGTCAATTTTTTCGTTTAAGTCTATTGAATATCCATTTATCGAATCCTCATTTAATAAACAGTTCTATATTTTAACATGCCCTATTACTGTTTTTTTTTTAACTTTACAAATTCCAGATCTCATAATGAATACATCTCGGTTTATATTCCCCAATAAAAATAATGTTGCTCGTCTAGTATTAACTAACATATTTTATCGCTATGGTGTTAAATAAAATAATAATTTGCATATTCATAATACCAATGGGTATTTTATGCAGTTTATTTTGGAAATAAAATTATTGACTGACCTCGCTTTACTCGTATTATATTACACCATGACATGTAATTTATATAACATAAAGCTTATTTTTAATCATTCCGTATAGTTAAGTTGATGTATATAAAACATTTTTTATTTCATCCATTCAAAACATGATCTTAATTTTTAGAAAACAGATTTTTGAGTTTTGGGCATTAATGCAAGTAATATTTGGATATTTGTTTTAGCACACCTTATATTAAATAGATCTTGGTTCAAGTAATTTTTAGATTCTATTATAGATATACAAATTTGACACAATTAAAATATTGTGTCAAATTGTTTGAAATTACTTTTTGCTAGTCTTTTTTAAATCTATGAAGAGCATTATTTTAGAAGTTGTTTATCAGATTGTATGTATGTTATCTATGATGTTTAATTTATAGTAACTGTTTTTTATATTATACGTTTTATACCATAGTAGTTAATGAAATAATAAAATAATTTATTTATTTTAAACCACTTTATATAGTATTCAGAGTAATGTAATTTATTGTGTCTATCATAACTATTAGTGTTCACAGTGATGACATACAAATATTACAGACAATTTATATATATGTGTATATTTTATATGTACACCATGAAGTAATATAATAGGCTTGACAAATTATCAATTTTTGTAACTTTTGATATAACGCAAATTAAACTAATAGACTAATGTTTAGACCATTCAACTATATAAAAAAACAAAATAAATAAAACAGAAGACAAATCCTTATATAATATTTTTTACCGAGTACTGTGCAATATCTAGTTGTGTTGAAAAATCTATACAAAAAATATATCATATGGTGGTATTCGATATTGCATATCAATTATATCAGTTATTAAAGAAATGTATTCAATGATAAACTTTATGATGGCAGGTGTAGTCTTATTTGAAAAATTATAAATACATGGAGTACTATTACAAAACCAACATTGGAAAACTTGCTACAGAAATAACACGCTGTGATATATATATATATATATATATATATATATATATATATATATATATATATATATATATATATATATATATATATATATATATATATATATTGAAAACTACATGACTATATTGATGTACCTCCAGAGTTATTCAACTAATATTTCCATAAGGCAGTCACATTGAAATAATTGGAAAATGTATGCCTTATAAATTGTCTGTTAATATGCTAATAAATTGCAATAAATTACATAATATTTGTGGACAAATTGTGACTTTTGTCACCCATATAGCGAAATTTTGTTACTTAATATAATTATGTTATTTAAACATCCTTGTATTATTTTTTTTTATTTATGAAATCTTTATTTACTAATTATCTTAATTACTCAGTTTAACTGTTTTTTCTTTCTGGTAAAGTTGTGGTTTCATCTATATTTTAGATTATCTTTATTCATATTTTTAATAGTATTTTTAGGCAACTAAAATTTATCAGATTAATACTGTAGTTCCAATTAGTTTTATATAATATTTTGTTGTATATATATATTTTTTTTTATTAGACAGTGTTGTTAGTAAGATGTGAATATAGTTAAACTACAACTTTTGAGAAAATAGCTTTTCTTTCCTTTTCGTTTACATAACAAATGTACTGCTTGCCTTCAATCTCAGTAATGTTTCATAATATGCCCCCACCTTGTACATCATTTGCCGTTATATCGTTGTAATTTTATAATTTTGTTGCAGAATTAAGTAGGTTACCATTTCAACGTAAATAAAGTTTATTTATTTTTTATTATTTGTCGATTATTTTCCCATAATATTGCGATATTTGTAGTAATGCATGCTCAATATTCAGTATTGGTTTGTACAATCAATAACATTTGTTTTAATGATTTAAATAAAGGAAAAGATAAGTGACAAAGATTTTCTTAGTAACCGGAAAAAATAAATTTATATACACAACTAATTGGAGCAATATTTTCAAGTTAATTTTGAAAAATTACGTAATATGAATGGGTAATATGAAGCTAGTATCTGCAAAAAAAGCATGACAGTTTCATTAACTAAATATACTCGGTACTCAGTACTAATATATATTTAACAACTAACGTAATTAATAATTTTTAGAATATTATTATGAAAGTTGGTTCTTCATTTTATTTCTGTATATGTAGCTAGTTAATAATCATTTTTCTATAGTAAAGTGCTTGTTTCATTTCAAATGTGGTAAGTAAACTGTAAATGAATGAGTATTGGTAAGTAATTTAAGAAGTAGTAGGTATCAGAGCTGTATTTTAGTCTATATGGAATAGTACATCTTAAAATTAAATTATATCAAAACAAAATGACGGAATGAAGAACCAATTTCATTTAAGTTATTTATAAAAAGATACATAATAATTAATAAATTAAGATCGGTTTTAAGGTGTTTGGTGCTTTGCAGGTGGCGCAAGGTGATGGCGAATCGTCCCTTCACAGGTTGGCCGAATCTAAGTATACCAAGGGCTCATCATAGGTAAAGCAACAAACATCAATTGGGTATATTCTAAGAAAAAAGACTATCACAGGAAAACTTACTGTGCAATAGATAGGAAGAGAAGTTTTTTTTTTATTTTTAAAGATTTTGATTAGATTGGTTTTAGTAGAAAATAGACTTGAAATAATGTATTTTTCTAAATTGTGTAAATATTCTGTTTTAGAAACGATTAATGAATGTTAAGGGGTGGCTCTTTCTACTTTAGCAATAAGGGTATTGTTTTATTTCATTTTTTTTTACAAGTTTGTTGCTTCAGAGCCGAAAAAGAAATAAAAATAGCTATATTTAGATCATGCCAACTTGAACGTTTATGAGCTTGGTCGGTAGCTTTTTACGTGTTTTCTGGGGAAAAGAGTCACTCGATAACATTTAGTTGGTGCTTGTGTAATCCTTCTTTTATTTTAATGGCTTTTATTAAGTTATGTACAAGTTAGTGATATAATACGCAAATAACAGTTCTCATTAAATAAAAGCTGAAAAATAAAAGGGTTGAAATTATGAATTTCCACAATATCGAGTAATTCCTTACCATGTTTGTCAATGTCATTACTAACTATTTATCATTTCCATTCAGTTAATACTTTTATTTTGTGCCTTCAAATTTGTACAGTTTTTGTATATTTGTTGTATAATTTATAAGTTTTCAGCTTTCTTTCTGTGGTTGTGTGAAGCAAAAACAAATATGTATTGTGTTTATCATTCAAGAGACTGAAATTCCTGCATTGTGATGTTTGGGATGGCTTTTGTAAAAAACATGTAATTTTGAGGATACCTAAAAAGTATAGTACTTTATTTAAATCAACTTAAAGATAATAGGAACAACCAAAATTAAGTAAACACGGAAAATAGGCATATAAATAATAATTAATAAAGAATCTCTTCAAGTTTTATATCGCTCTTAAATTCAGTATTATATTTTTTAATAACTCCTCTTTAAATATGATATTTGTAATTATGACTCTTAGACATTAGATTTAAATAATAAATAATTGATCAAAATCTTATGATCAATTGCAAACAATATGTACATATTTATTTAGATTAAAACGTGTATCTACTGATACTTTAATTTCTAATGTTATTACCTGTAAAGTTTAATTTATTGTTTTGTAATATATTTTTAAATTTATAATCATGGCTTACTCTTTTAGTATCTATTTGTACAGAATAATAATGTTCATAATATTCAAAAGATTCAGTTTCAAAGGCCCTAGTTGTACTAATGTAATATATATTCCAAAAAAAAAAACACCTACTAAACACTGGTATTTCATAAAATGAGTTTTTTCTATTTTGGTTTGTGGATTGATATATTGCAACTTCTATCCGGCATCAGTTGATACTGACAATCACCTGGAATATCGTTGAAATATTCCTGATAATATGAAATAATGTATTCCACTATATTGATAAATTTCTTAAAAGGAATTGTTGCTGTTATAGTATTGAAGCTTAAAAATGCTTCTAATTAGCTATAACTTTTCAACATTTTAATATGTAAACTTTAAGAGATTTAAAACTGAACACCAAATCACTCCTCAAAGCGCGTTCGCTAACCATGCTAACATCATCAGGAGATGATACAATCTTCGAGATTGTTATAGTCTTGTCCTGATGCTAATTTCAATTATCCTGATACTTGATGTATCCTGATGATGCTAACAATTGATTGACTGTGTCCCGAGGATTGAGTCATGGAAATTAACAAATGTTTTGATTCAGAAGCATCTCCTGATGCTGATTAATAATCGAAACTAAATCTCTTTGAGTTTAGAAGAATAATTTTTAATTTGGCTTTGGCATTTATCTTATTCATTTCTGCAGAGAGTAATAATAACTGAACTTATAAACCACATTAACTTTGCACTTTGTTATGTGAAATATAACATGATGGCTGGATCAGTCTATATTCATTATCATCATCGGAAAGGAACATTTTAAAAAGTTTGCGTTATTTGCTTTTCGAGTTGGCAGGTAAACAAAACTGCTCCTTTTAAAATCTTCAGAGCATCATACCAAGAGCCACCTGTTCAAACCTGTATAATGAAAACCATCAAGGCTAATTATTTTGATCCATTATATTATTTCCTATGCTTTTCCTGTTTTCTAAATCGAATATCGCTAAATCTACTTGTAACGATTATTACAAACAAAATTAATACCTTGATATGTGAAACATTTTTCTTAGTAAAAAAAACAAAATTACCAAAATAGAAAAAAGTTATGACTTTTAAAGTAATTAATTGCTCGGCTTGTATGAGTTTTTTTAAAATAACTCATTTTATAAAAGGTTTATTGTCAGTATATATATTATCTTTTATTTTTTTACATGTTAAACATACTCTACTAAGGGCACTGTAAGTGCAAAAACCAACTATATACATATATCTTTTGAAAATTATTTTGTAAATTTATTTGCGTTTTTAAATATTATTTAGTAATTTCAATGTAAGAGAGAACTTAGACCAAAAAATAACAAGTTTAAAAATACTTTATACACGTATGTAAATTAAATGTAGATTTTCATTATTGTTATATTCATTGTGAATTTATGTTTTTTTTATTTCGGGGTAACTTTTCAGGGTATGATTGTACAGTACATAAAGTTAGAAATAAATTTTATTTTGATCTATTTGTTAATAGAACAAGTTGTATCATTTTTATTGTCATTAGTGACATAAAGATTAGCCAAAATACCACAAAAATATATTTATTTTTTATAAGTTATTTAACTTGTTAAATAGGTTTCGATTTAAAGTAAAATACTGAAATTAATAACGATTATTAATTTCATTTTCTTATGGTTAATAAAACCACTAGATTATGGCATACGTATTTACCAAATCTATCTTAATTATGTGTATTTATAACATCAGTAAGCTGATGAGCAGTTAATAAATAATATACTTTTTTGAATTGTTTTATTTATTACCTAAAAATACCGACCGCGGTGATCTCAGGTGGGCTAGACAGTCACTCACCTGACAATCAAAGTGTCCCAGTTTCGAAGCCAATAAAAAAATTACCTACGGTCGAAATTATTTTGCATTGTTTTTGTTTCTACTTAAATCAATACTCATAACAGGAGATAGCACTTTAACCAAGTTCGAAGTTAGAGTTGCATGACTATAGTTTCCATGTGTATGTGATAAGTACAATGCATGTGTATATAATAAAAAAGTAATTTCACTCGGTCTTTTAGAACCGATAGGGCAGGTCCAACGGTTTGTGTCTTCTAAGTCTTTGCGTTTGTTCACTATTAAACTCGATTAGATTTATCACTAAACACCAAATAACATTTTTTTAAAATCTCAACCAACGTTTCGCTAGACATGTTAGAATCTTCAGAATATGATTCAATCTAATTCCAAAACTAAAGTATGTTCTATTTACAGTTTATATATTCTATTTTTATTACCCACTTTAGATATGGAGAACATGAAAAATGTTGTGTTGTCCCACATGCACTCGACCATAATATAGATATTAATAATTTAAGACGTGTTAAAAATGTAAATAATAATAGGGCTTTGGATGCGTATGAAATCATTCGAATAGAAAAATGTAAGAAAACCATGAACTGGGATAAAGGACCTATTCCGTTCAGTCAACTTATTTAAGTTCACGGTTCATGATTTTTACACGCTCTATTAGATGCATAGCTTAGTTTTAGAATTACATTGAATCATCTCCTGATGAAATTCTCAGATCTCCGAAGGTTTCAATAGAGTTCAGGTTTAAGGAATTTGGATGAGTATCGAATCTTTTTATATAGCGTTAGCTGAATTTTACTGATTTCCTCTTTGACACTGTTAACTTCTAAATCATTTCTAATTTCGCTGATTGATGTAAACCAAGATGCGTTTGTAATGATGCGTAACACTTTAGCTTCGAATTTTTCAATAATTTCCAAGTGTCATTTGGCAGCCGTTCCCCACAATTGTACCCCATAGGTCCATACAGATTTAAGGGCTACTTTGTAGACTTGAAGTTGTTTTTTAAGGTGAGTTTAGATTATCATTCTAAAAGCCAATAGTATTTACTAAACTTGAGTCCCAGTTGCTTCCTCTTAATAAGAATACAGCATTTGTCCATTTATTGTTAAAGTTTGGGTGTTACCCGCATATTTGGTGAACGTTCCTTGAACTGACTTGTGTTCATTTATTTTTATTCTCCATTAGGTTGTTAGCATCTTCTTGCTACATCATACAAGATGGGATAGAGATTTATAGGTTTGAATTATCAAAATGCGTCCGTTATCCGCGATTACATTACTAAAGGAATAAATCCGTTATCCACAATTACGTTACTAAAAGAATAAGTTCGGTATAAGATATCAGTCAATGTTAGTAAAATAATAATTTTAATGAAATACGTAACATTTCGATTATTCACAACCCGTTTCTGTTGCAGTACACATTAAAATCCATTGTTCATTGAGTAAACATCATGAAGATTTTCCTCAATTTACCCCTTCAAGTATGTTACAGCGTTAATTAAACAAGTAGCGATATTAAAATCTAGTAGAATAGAACCATTAGTATTTTGTAAAATGATTGTTCTTCATATTAGTTAAATTTATTTATTGAGTTTAATACACTTGTACAATTTTTCTTTGATGTAGTAAATTCTGATCATATTAAAAGCATTATTCTATAATTTGTTATTAGCCGCACAAAATGTTATCTATTAGTAATTAGTTCCATTTTCTTTTTGTAACATATTTTTTTGTTTTAGTTTTCAATATATTTTCTATATATGTTATTACTGAGTTTTAAAAATATCTTTCGAAGATTCTTATTTGTTGTTTAGTTTATACGATAAATTTCCTCAAATAGTTGTTACACAGATATTTTGTTCTGTTTGCCTTGTTTATTAATATTTTTCCCAATTTCTATTGATTTTTATTTCAGTTTGATTTATAACTGCTCACAGAACATATTTGTCTTTTTTTAATTGATATTTTAAACAAAAAAATGCAGAATTTAATCTTCTAAAATATATTATATGCATCGATAACTGCATCGATTTGGCACAAAAAAATGAAAGGTTTTTTTTGGAAAAAGATTAAACATTTTTGAAACCCAGAAACATGAATGATCGCAAATTGGTCTATACAACACTGAATAATGTGAATTTGTTTAAAAAAATCTCTTATTTCCAGATAAAAAACAACAACTTTTCGCACAGTCCTATATATCTATATTTAACCTGTTTTTTGTTTATATATGTATTGTCACCCTCATAATTTTTCTTGTACACTTCTACATAACTTTGCTTTTAGTAAATACACAATTTACGCACACAAATACACTGTTGATGTAATGCAATATAATTCAAAATACTTATTTCAATATATTTCCTTATTGTTACCACTTTTAGATAAGATATTAAAATTAATGACGTTAATATATGTTTTCTGTATCTTTGCAGTTGATAAGAGAGAAGGATTGACAAATTATAATTAAGCAGAATCCGATCCAAGGCGGGTTGAGGCATTACGAAAGAAGTTTCCGATTTTGCTGGTTTCGCTAATTTTTACTTGATTCTGAAACTCGTGTACTTGGGTGAAGTATACGACGGATTACTAAAACGAACATTTTAAGAGAATCAGGAACATTTATACACACAAAATTTAGTTTAATAATAATGGCCATTTTATGAATAATATCGATATAACCAGCACTCAAAACTCATATATAAATGTAATTGTCTTATATCAATATAAACTATTAAACGCAATTATTTAACTAATGTTTATATTTAATTTTAAAATATTTTAAAATAGCATAAGTAACCCAATGAAACCATTAAGGAAGTACGAGCGAATCTATGAAAAAAAGAAGTTAAGACTTGAAATTCGGTAATTGTAATAAATCATAGGTAATTGAACTATGCTCAAAATTTGAAAATTATTCCCCGTCCAGTCTTTTTAAAAAAATATTTTCAACCGTTCCTATGCGAAGTCTTGTGGTAGAATAATTTCCGCCACGGATTTTTTCTATTTTTTTGCTATTAATCTTTTAACTTTACAAAATAAAAAATATCACATGATAAAGTTTAATATTTGCAGAATGTTATTATATATGAATAATATAGCGTTAATAATATAGCGTTTTGATTACTAATAACTAAACACTCGAAAAAGGTCTGGCAATGTCGCCCAAACGACAGGAAAAAAAGAGATAGACTTATAGGTTAAAGGAGAGATTACTATGTATGACATTTCTGAATTTAAGGTTAAAAAAAGTAATTTTTCTTACAAAATTTACCTTTATGCCTAAAATGCATATTTTTTAATATAAATTTTCTTGTAACATCAACATTCTAATACATATACACAATATACACTGGTTTATATATTTACATGTAAACACGAATACGCTGTTGCCACATCTTTTTTGTCGAACCACATATTTATAATAACGAAGTCAATTCGTTACTTTTTATAAATAAATAACAATTTATTAATAATTATAAAGTTTTAGTATTTTAAATAAAAATTGTGAATTTCTGTAACTGTTTTTAAGTTTTAGGGAAACAAAAAAAAAATCGTCATTATTTTGACTCACAAGTATCACTCGTACTACCTTAAATGTTACAAGTTTAGAAAGATTGTTGGAATGATAAACATCTCGAACGAATGCGTACGGAACATCCTACACGAATATCTGGAGGTGAGGAAACAATCAGCGCAAATGTTTGTTCATTGCGGATCACTAACGGAATTGAATAACCACCTCACAGCGGTGTTTAAACATATTGAACTTGCGTTCATCACTACACAATAGAGACGAAGAGACGGTCAAAGCAATGTATTTTTATCGACGAACGTACCCCGAAGAAAGCGAAGACGCTTATTTCTGCCGGATAGGCCATGGATACTATTTTATGGGATTCGCATGATATTGCGAATGCTACCTGTCCGTTGCAGAGAAATTGATCAATTTACGCTACAAATTAATGCCGCATCTAATTGACTAATTGGGAATCAAAGGGCTTTAGCATTAACCAAAGGGCATTATGCATTATGTATGAGATTAAAATGAATTTATACTAACTTTAGCTTTATCGTCCTGTTTCCTTCATACTGTTACTTTTTTTTACCATACAAAATAAAGGAAACGAAATAATCCAATGTACTCACAAAAAATACTTGAAATTAATTTATAAACATTTTGCGATACAGATACTTTCATAAATTGAAGTGATGGTGCACACTATTGCATGCAACTATTTATTCGCTTATATAACAAGTCCGATCTCTACTTATTTCCTTTGAATACTCATTTCTAATTCAGTTTCTGTTATAAACATTTACTTAGGCTACTTTCCTTATCACTTTTATCTCTTGATTTTGGCTCTATTGAGTGGAAAATTTGAAAAAATAATTTTAATTAAACAGTAAACCATAAAAACGGACTGCGGTAGGCACGATATCTAATGAGCTGGTACGATGACTGCGGCGATTTCCGATGATACCAACTGCCGCTCACGATGTGTATGTTTGTACTTTGTTTATATGTGTATGCATTGTTTGTGTATCGTTATATGTTCTCCAGGTAACAGTGTAAAATGCGACAAGAAATCACATTTTAGTCACACCATTAACTCGGCTACGTAAGGTCAAATGCCTTCTGGGAGATTTTCAGGTTGGTTACTCGTCAAAAGGTATACTTGTCAAAAGACTGAGGATTAACCACAAATCAAGAATTGAGAATTTGGTGGGGCTGCTGGCTTAAGATTACATGACATTGATGATAGTAGCTTGGAACCGATTTGCTAAATAACCCTAACGGTTGACTCATCTCTTGCTAAACTAATTTACCAAAAATATGAAATCAACTATAGTATTTTGGAAATCGATTTGCACTGTGATAAATATTAAAGTGATAAAACAATGCTGTTTTTTTTTCTAAAAGTTTTAATACCCCTTCAATCTCGTTATGTTTAATTTTTAAAACACACAAGAACCATGGATCTGTTATTATCCTCTCATTTATTGAATTTTACAAAATCCCTAGAAATACACAAAATATATTTATTGGCTATCTTCATATTCTTATTGAATGTGTTCTGTGGGTAATGGCGGGAATCCCATCAATTAAATAAACTTCAGGTTACTTCGTGATTAAACCTAAAAAATTAAGAAGTAAAAGTGATTACACTAAAGCATTGATATCAATAGGATATATGAAAGAATTATATTATTCCAGTGAAAACGTTAGATATTTAAATATATGTTTTAATACTGGGTTAAAAGTAAGTTCGGTAAACGAAGGTTTTTTTTCTCGTCATTTCATTTCTGTCATTTATGCCTACATACAGGTAAATTACAGCCATTATAAAGTACTATATTTTTAAATTTAGTACGTTAATGATGGCAACATCAACTCCAAATTTTTTGCAAAGTGGACTAACGCAGAATATGTAAGTTATGTTACTTTAAATTAATGCTTGTTATAGGTTATCTGTTTTCTTAAATGTAATTCAACTAATTATTTAAATATCTAATTTATTAAAATATTTTTGTTACAGAAAATTCTCAAATACAGATGTTAGTGAATATGGAACCGAAATATCAGGACAAACTGTAAATATTCAATGTGGGGATGGAAACCACAGTCTCGGTAGCTCCAAAGTACAGCTTACTGATCGGATTAATTATAATTGGGAATTTAAATATTATCATGGGCATTTAATTACAGCTCATATAGTAGGGAATATAGTCGCATTTACTATGAAAAGTTAGCATATTTTGAAATGGGTATTTATGTCTTGATAACATAAAGTATATTTATTTTTTAGACAAGGAAGGTAGTATGGTAAGAGTAGCTGATCAAAATAATCCAGAAAAGAAAACACTTATTAAGAATTTGAAAGGTGATGTAAAAGATATATCATTTGCATTTTCTCGACCAGAAGTAATTTTGGGATGTATTGATTCAGAAGGCAATATTTTAATTTATAATGTTCATGAAACAAAAGATTCAATAATGTATCCTTTTAGTTGTGTAAAATATTAATTATTATTATTACTCATTGAAGAAAAAAATATGAGGGTAAATGATATAAAAAACTAAATATAAACTTAAAAAGTTTTGTAAAATGGTCATATTTGGTTATTTCTGTATATATTTTTGCAATATATGCAAATATTTTTAACATATGTTTTTAGAATCTAGAGGTTTTTAATAGCAGATAATTGTTTTTATATTTATTCTAAACCTAAAATCTACGAAATATTCCTCAATATGAAGATGTTCTAAACCTGAATCAGCGCTAGAACTAAAGAAGGCCTCACTTTTACAAACAATATTGCTCATCTGCATAAAATCAATATTTAGATGTGTGGATATGATAAGTACAAACAAAAAAGTTAAAATAAGTGAAATAAGTTGCGAAATTAAGGCAACTTAACATTATTTAAAAAAAAATCTTTAAAGCGACTAACACCGCTCGTGAGATTTGCAAAGTAGAGGGGTGCTCCGCTCATCTCCAGTTAAAAAGTTCTGGGAGGTTGACATGGATGGTCTTTTTTTTTTTTTTTTAACTGGAATTTCGAATGTCATTGCAATGCTACTTTCCGTTTCGAAATTTAGTGACCACAGTAACATTGGAACCAACTTATGTAATAGTTTAACAAACTCTCTATTAATGTTACAATTACTTGGCATATGCAAAAATGATAATAAAAAATCACTAATTTGTGTAGTAACAATTTCACGAGTAAAATAGAGTTTCTTTAAATAATTTTCCTATCTAAACTAGTTGTACATTATTATGTCATATATTTCATCCAGAACCAGTTGGTGCAGATATTAATTATCGTTTAATATGGTGCCCATTTGTTCCTAATTATGAAGAAGATGATTCTGACATTGGAGATGAACCAGATAAGATGTTTGCAGTTTTAAATGGCAAGAGAGGTAAGAAAATTAGTGTAGTCCTTTATTCTATTGTTAGCGATACAATTATTTCTCCATCTCTTATCATGTTCAGTGTAGGTTTTCATATTTACCTATTCATTTAAATGAAAACGCACCTAATTCTTAAGATGAACAAATTGTGAACATTGTTTCTTGTACAGCACAACCCTACTGTTGCAAATAGCACTTTTCAGTTTTCCAAATGTCGGGAATGGAAAAATAATACAACTGAAATATATACTAAATTCTTTCTGTAGTGCTGCGGTCGGGAACTCTCGACCTCTTTCAACTTTCAGCTATAAACAAAAAACAACTTATTGAACGATACTAAATTCCTTAATTCTCCACTTAGAACATTTTTGTTTGTAGAGTTTTATACACTCCATTGTAGATTTTGAACACTTCTAAAAAACCTTTTTGTTATTGCCATTATATTTTTATGATCATTTAATAAGTTTTCTTATTGCGCTTGCTTATAAACAATTTTATAATTTTTATTCTGCAGAATGTTAATTTCCATAGCTAGTTATATTTTTTTCTTCCAGAACAACTCTCAGAAATGTTTTTAATTACATTTTTTTAACTCATTTTACAGCGGAGATTTATAACGTGGGCGTACTTAGTAAAAAATACGGTAATGAATTTCCAATAGATCCAGATGAAAATTACGAGGGCTACATTGAGATAAACCATACGTCCGAAATTAATAACGCATCCTTTGCTCTAGATGGAACGGCTGTAGCCATAGCCTGTCAAGATGGTTATGTGAAGTTTTTCCAGGTAAAAAATATCGAAGAATGATTACAATATGCAAACTTCATTCAAAAATGTATGTAGATTAGCAAGGGGTTGAAAACAACAAAACCGAAATCCATAATGGTATACTATTTTTTGAGCATATCGTTTTGTATTTGTATGTTCCATAATTAAACAAGACAATTTAAGTGAAAGTGACGTTAAAATGGAAAATCAAAATGTCCATTTTCGTCATATTTTGCCCTTTTTGAAAAGGAGTAAGAAAATATAAAGCATAAAAGGGCTGTAGATGTACAACAAAAGTATGATGATCATAATGACAAATTAGAATAATTGATTTATGCTGAATTTCACGTAACTATTTGTTTTGATTGGATTCTAAATGTATCGAAAACACTTCTTCATGGGGATTCACGTTAGAAGGAGTCTCTGAAGCGGGTTTCTTCCTCGCTACGGGATTCCCGTAATGGTATGGACTTTTTTTTCTAAATGCTTGTGAATGTTTCTAGGTAAGAGTGTAAAATCTGACAAAGAATAACCCCTCAGTCACGCCAGTTCGAGGCTGGGCAAGCTCGGATACCTTCTAAGAGATTTTCTACGTTGGTCACTCGCCAGTCGGTAGGCTTCTCGAGATACTTATGCTTAAGCACAAAACCAAGGGTTGATAACCCATGAGAGGTGCTAACGGGATTTTTGGTAGCTGATGACCGTGGATCGGAACCCACGTTAAGCTGTCGGTCCAGTCGCCAAATAGGCTTCTCAGTCGCTGATCTAGCCCTAAAACTTTACTTTTACTTCTTCAAGGCAATTTAAAAAATGTTTGATTACATAAACTCTGTATTTGAATATCACACGAGCTTAAGGTCATTCATTCAGCATAACGTATCAGTATGGCAGATTTGCTTTTGAAAGATAATCAAAATAATCCATTTTTAAAACTGAAAATGGAATATTTATAGTAACATTCGACGCAAAATATCATGGGAGTCTTTGACCAGGTCAAAGGTCAAACTTATATTCGTGAAAAGACCGTGATGTATTAATTTATTGGTATTATAAGGAAATTGTTAAGTTTTACTTTGAATTGAAACGATCAGTTCCTATGTGTATTCTCAAATTGAATGATCCATTGCGATAGATAGGTCGATCACTCGACAGAAACTGTTGTCACTTCATTTGTCAGGAAAATCCTTCACGAGATTTTTTTTCTAAGAAATATGAAATTTTTCAAAGTTGAAATCATGAGATGACTTAATAAATTGGCAGGTTATTAAATATAACGATCAATAATTACTGAAAAAAATATTCACTAATAACAAATACTTCAAGATAATAACAACGCGGGAACAAATAAATAATTAAAAAAAAAAACTATTTTTAGTTATATATGTTGGACAAACCCAAGCAAAAGTGCCTTCATGAATGGAAACCACATAATGGGAAACCATTATCTTCTATAATTTTTGTAGATAATGTATTGGAATTCAGCCCAGAGTAAGTATTCAAAGTCTAAATAGCATAGCATAGATTTAAATCTGGGGCGCATTATAGAGTAATTACCTAAGTTGGCTGCTGAAAACCGTAAAATATACTGAAATTTAGCCGTTGAAATATACCGAAATTTATCAATTGTCATTTCGAAGCAGTTAACATTTAGCATTAATTAATTGAAGTCTTTACTCAATTTGTTAACTAGCCCACATTTTTTAGTCACATCAAATACATTTGTATGATTTGTTGTTTTTATTGTCAGGTTCTCCGGAAAGTTTGTAGGAATTTTCTATTAGTTGCTCTAATAACGGCTGTAAACAAAAGTCTGTACTGGATTAGTCATGTTTATTCACATATTATCAATTTCTGTGATATTTAAAATGTTTACGCAGTTAATTTATTTGATTTTTGCAATCACTTTGTCAAGTTCAAATTGAAAATGCCAGTTGATAACTTGCCTTTTATTTCAAAAAGGACAAGAACTGTGTCCAAACATAAAATAAGATTTGTACCGTTTACAGAGAGGTTCGTGTTGGGGAGACCACGATACAAAATTGGATTCGTTGGTTCACGGGCAGAGATTTCGATTAGAAGGCCGGGGTCGTTCTAGGCGTCCTTCAAACACTAATGTCGAGGAAATCAAGGCCATAATAGCTGAAGTTCCACGCACCACGGTCATTGAGATAGTAGATATATTAAATATTAGCAAGTTGATCGTTTTTGACCATCAGAAAAAAAAAAACGTACATCTACCCCGATACGATGTGTGGGTCCCTCTCAAAATTAGTGAGCGAAATCTGCTGTACCGAAGCGTTACCATTCGCTTGGGATGAAAAGTGGATTGTGTATAACAACTGGAATGAAAAAAATATTCGCGGTTTCCAGAGTCGGTCGTCTTCATCCGACGAAAATTATGCGTTGGATTTGGTGGGATTGGAAGGTACATACATACACTTCCAGCTGCTTCCACTATCTTCGATTAAATCAACTGAGGGCAACAATTGAAAAAAATCGGCCAGAATTAGCAAACAGGAAAGGCGTCGTGTTTCATCATGACAGTGTACCACCACATGTTTCAAAAGGACCCATTAAAAATTGTTGTGTTTCAATTGGGATATCTTGCTCCATCCACCTTACTCATCGAACATCGCATCATGGACTACCATCTATTCCGCTTCTTCCAAAATTATTTAAATGAGAAATCTTTTAAAACTGAAGAAGAGGTGAAAGACCACTTGTTCACAGTTTTTTGGCAATAAAGATGCTATGTTTTGGCAAAAATTACTATGGGCCTACCACTACTTATCAAAAAGTTATAAAAAAATAATGGTAATACATAGCAGACTAAATAAATATTTACATAAACTATTTGCGTTTCTTTGTCTCAAAAAATCCCTGCGAACATTCCGGACGACCCAATACAATTAAAAGACTAATGTTACCAGATTCAAGAAAATATACTTCTTCACGAACTTCTATCATGACTACCAATTGAAGAATGTCTTCTATTTCATTCATTGACTGAATTAATTTAAGTTTCAACTGAAATAATAATTTCAAGTTCATTATTCAAATATTTGCGCATAATTTTATAAAATTACATTCCGAATAAGTTGTAATTTTTTTTTTTGAATTTTTTCTATAGGTGCTGGAAATTTACAATTACTGCTGCAAAAAATAACTCTGAAATAAAACTCTGGTCTTGTGAATCATGGAATTGTCTACAAACATTGAATTTTTACCCAAATCCAAAGAGTAAAGTCTCGGATCTCTTTCTCAATATCGCTATTGATTATACAGGACAGTACGTCGTGATATCTGATGTCAATAATAATGAAGTATACGTTCTTCAATTAAAGAGGTACCTTTCAGCCATATTTAAGTCAGTATTTAACTATTATAGATTTTTTTTAGAAATGATAGTGGAAATCAAATTGCTGTAACACAACTGTATCATTTTCTGTTACCGGCTCCATTTTTGAGTTTTCATATCGCCGCTGCGTATATTAAAACAATTCCCTATTTTTATGAAAATATTGACTCAGAAGACGTTTATGATAATGATGCAGAATATTTAGATGATTCAACTGAATTGGGAGAGATACAGGTAAGTTTCTATTGGAGCATATGATATGTCGGATTTTTAATGAGAAATAATAATAATGTGCGTCATAAAAATATTATATTTATCAACACCAGCTGAGAAAACATTTAGCCAAAGCTATTTTATAACAAAAAACAGACGGCTTTTTTTTATTAACTCAGTATTTATATTCTACCCACACATCTGAGGCATGAAAAATTAACAATACCTTTTCTTCATCGCATTATCATCATAACTTTTTTTATAACAGTTATCATGAGTTATTTCTTTAAAACTGAAACTGAAATTTTATTTCAAAACGTTATTTTCGTATTTAATCCTCTTAGACAGTGAGCTGACAATTTCAGATCTCTTTGTCCCGTCTCAATTTTTTTTTTATTTTAAAAATTTCTTTCAGATCAGCTATTCTACGATTTTTGACATAGGAGTTGTAAAAGGAATATCTGGCACAAATACTTAAAAATGGACAACCACAATGATTAGTCGTTTTCCGAACGGATGGTTCTTAAATTTTCGCAAACTATATATAGGATCTTTGGAAAATATTTTTGTACTATAAGTTTTTTAGCCATATCATCTGCGAACACTACTGTTTAGTTACTGCTGTATATATATATATATATATATATATATATATATATATATATATATATATATATATATATATATATATATATATATATATAAATCATCATCATCATCAGCCCGTGTCGTTCCACTCCAGGATGAAGGTCTCTTCAGCATGCTTCCAACTTATACGGTCCTGTTCTTTCTTCTGCCACTCGGGTCCAATATACTTAACGGTGTCATCAATCCATCGTGCTTTCGGCTGCTGCCTTCCCAGATTAGTTTTGACTTGTGCGATCCATGGTACTGTTGATTTGACCCCTTGTATGTATGTAAGAATTTTATTGGTGAGTCTTGTCGGTGGGAGTTTACTGATATGTCCATAGAATTTGAACCTTCTTTTTGTTATGTCTGCCGCTACGTTGGACATTCTCTCTACGGTCTTCCTGGAATATAGTCTGTATCCTTCCTCTGTTAGTTTTCGACCGAGAATTTTCCCCATAATTTTGCGTTCTTTTAGTATGTTTTCTATGCCGCTTTTTGTGTGGAGTGTAAGTGTCTCGCTTGCGTATAGTACCTCTGGATTGATTACTGTGTTGTAGTATGTAATGTTGTAGTCTTATTTTTGTGTATATTTATATGCATTTCTTATACTAGATATTGTATGTCTTGCCGTATGCCCTCTTCATCTTCTGTAATCGAGCCTTCTGTGCTATCTTCTCTCCTCCTGTGGGTTCGAGGATTTCGCCTAGATATTTTAAATGTGTGGCCCTTTGCATCTTGCTGTATTTGGTGTTCAAATTTTGAGCAAAAGAATTTGGTTTGGCAAAAGATTTTGGTTGGACTGGGTATAGATACAATTTTTCTTGGGGAATCTTGCATCGCGTTCGGGGCAATTGAGGAGATCAGAGAAATAGTGTGCCAGCTCCTGACAATTCTCCTGATTGGTTAGTGCTAGTCTCCCATTCCCATATATATATATATATATATATATATATATATATATATATATATATATATATATATATATATATGAAAAATCCAACATTTCATTTTACATGATCAGTTAATTTACCTTTTAGATTGCATTAAGGTGTTTTTAATTGCAAACATGTTTTCAGGTTCTTAATTTAAAGTTGTTAATTATCCAACCCAAGAGATATCAGGAATGTTGCATCAGATTTCATGTTGAAGACTTACTATCTAAAAACCAACCTATAACAGAAAATGCCATATCTCCGTTAATTGATCTAAAAGATGATAACAATGAGGTATAGTATTAATAAATGTTTAATGAATTAGAGTGATCCAGCATGATTTTTTTTAATGACAATAGTAAACTATTTTAAAACGAAATTCAATCAATTTTCAAGTAGTTCAAAGCAATATATTGGAGTGTTCACTTCAATGTTAAGCTCAGCCCCGTTAATAATCTGTAAGGCTGCTTTATACACAAATATCCATATGTATTGTTTACTATCAGGAAGAAGTTAAATCTAGCTTCAGTATTTTTTAACCATTTTTCTAAGATTCTTAATTATCTTAAAACGGAAATTCTTTTTATATTACTATAAACGCAAAAAATTCCATAACATCGGTTAATATTGGTTTAATCTACCTACAATACTAACCTAAAATTATTGATTGATTTGTCCGTTACTTTGTGATAGTTCATATTTTAAAAAGGAATAAAACAATTTTATACTTTGTTATCTATCAGTTTAATTTTTAAATTTGTGTGACTATAGTTTCGTAAAACGATTTTACATTCTCAAACACTACTTTAAAACTAAGGTTTTAAAAGATATAAACAGCTGTAAAACCTTAGTTTTAAAATAGTGTTTGAGCATGTAAAATCGTTTTACGAAACTATAGTCACAAAAATTTAAAAATAAAAGTGATAGATGACAAAGTATAAAATTGTATTATTGCTTTTTAATACTAATCTAGTTAATAAGGTCGATATGTAATGATTTATTCCTTCATGGAAAAGCTCCTTGTGTTAGTACATCTTATATAAATATTTTCCAAAAAACTAGTTCAAAATTATTTCAATTCACTAAAAAATTTACAGTTTATTATCCAGCAAAGCAATAGTTAGATATATTAAAATTTTAGAATGAAGACTCTATTAGGAAAATCCCAGAATTAGATGACCTCCATAATTCTGTAAATCTCCTCATTCAGCAGCAACAATTGGAAACTAGCAATCCTAAGCTTACACTTATGACACCTGATGATTTTACGTCTGGTAAAAATTCAAAATCAAGCAGGTAAGAACGCTATGATGGTAAATTTAAACATCAAAACGTATTTATTATACCAACTAATAAAAAACTTCTCACATCCAGAAGGGAGGATAGGGATATATTTTTTATTTATTTATTTTTATTATACTAAGATAATATAGCAGCCAAAAGACCAACCGCACGTCGAACATGACTTCTCAATAACTGAAGTTAAGCTACGTCGGTTGAGATCTGGTTGGCTGGCCAGATCAAACCAAGCCATGGGCCAACTCGACCTGTAGAGCTAAAAAAAAGATTACCAGTAAACGATTAAAATTTGCTAAAGAGATATGCGGTGATTACCATGTTAACAGAAAATTTTAGTGGGTTCCAAGAAATTGTTTTTGATGGCTTTTTGTGTAGTTAAAATTACCAAAATTTCTAATTTTTCTAAAATTTCTAGTTTTTTGCACAGTAAAACAATGTTTAGTTTTAGTAGTGTTAAAATCCTTAGTACATAAAATATTATGCGGAATTTATGGCTCCTGCGTAATTTTGAAGGCCATGATATTATTTGTGTGTGGTTTTTCATTTCGAAAATTCGCCAACTGCACTAATGGAAATCAAACTAATATAATAAGATTTTGTCAAATGTCATTTGATAATACCCAAAATAAAACGACGTTCAAGATTTACATCTAAGGCTTTTTTACAATTACAGTATCTTTAACAACTCGATTTGGGATGATGGGTGGTTCGGAAACAGCACATAAAGTCATTTAAATTACAATACATCATGTTGTCCCTCTTCAAACACACTGACCACAACAACAATTATAGTAGTGTAGAACACAATATTCGAAGGTGGAATGACAAGTCGTTTTCAGTGATAAATCCTGATTAAGTTTAGGTGTATATGACAGAAAAATGTCATCTTCAATTTAATGTTGAGCTGCATTTACACCACACACTAGGCGTTATGGCATGAGATACAATAGATAGATATGGAGATATAAAGTTTATACATAATTATCTTTTTTTAGACAATATTTATTATGAAAAACGAAACATGAATAAAACAAAAAGTTGTTTAAATTATTATTCTGAAACATATTCACCATCTACTTCAATAATTGCTTCCCATTTGCTTGGTAGACGGTAGATTCCACGATGAATAAAGCGCTATTTCTTGAAAGCGCTTCAACTCATCGAAATCATCGTAGAATGTCGTTTTTAGCAAATGGGAGTGGGAGCTTCAGTAGGAAAGTAAGAAGGATGAAGGAGTAGATCCCATCCTTTATTGGCAGTGGATGAGACTACGCGATGTTTTGACATGATCGGCTTTGTTTTTGTCGGAGACTTCGTTCGGGATCCATACAGCCAATTTTAATATCTTACCAAGTTTCTTGAGGCGCAATCTTGGGTCAAAACTTGGGTTGTTTTGCATTCAAAATTTTGATTGTTAAAACTTTCGTCCTTTTACACGGTTGCCGAAAGTTGAAATCCGATGGTGGATCTCTTCCTGATTTGTCCTCTATGCTGGTATCACCTGATTTGAAACATGCAAACCATTTCTGACATTGTCTTGCGCTGATTGTCCCCTTACCAAAAATTTCATTGAGATCGCGGTATTGCTGTATTGCTTTCAATCCTTTCTCGAAGTGGTTGAGCATAATCTGACGGACGTGAATATAATTTTCGTCACGCACTTTTATCAACTAAATATAGAAGAATAATTTTTGAAAAAAAATAAATAAAAAGCCAATTTTATAAGAAATAAATGCGCAAAAATAAACCGCAGATAATTATGCATTATTAATGATAACCAATAAGGTTTTTGTACTGGTTTTCATTAAGTATTTCCTACTTTTTCAACTTTCAATTTTTATGAAGTCTTCAAAATTTTAATAATAATTTTAATATTATTTTTCCTTTTTCAACAATAGTTTTAATTTTATTGTAAGTATGAAAATCTACTTGACGGACGAACTAAAATTATATCTTCTAATAAACATAAATGGAAAATTATTGTAAGATTATTATTAAAGCAATTATTTGCAATTTGGTATATTAGTTTGGTAGACATTTTAAAAATTATTAATACTTATAATAATAATAATAGCATTTATGGTCCAACAGTTTAAACCATTTACAGGACAAACAGTTGAGTAATACTTCTCTCAGTAATATAAACTTTTACATCTGCTAACTAACTACATTATGCCAACATAATTGTTTATGTTATAGCATCCGAAATTCCATGACCAATGAAAATATTCCAGAAGAACCCATCGACAAATTGAATGAAAATAAACAAAATGATTTCCAAAGACCACAAAAAGATAATTTTGCTAGCGCTGGCTCAAGCCCCAGTAGAGAAGTTCAAGAGATTCTTTCATTGAACAATTCATCTACTGGTTATCCAACCCAAGAGTACTTCAACAATCTTGCGAATCTTGAAGTAGAGGTTTGTACATTTGACTTGTCAATTTCTTTAAAATTCCATCTTGTACTGTTTTAGGATGAACAAGAACATCCTCAAAAAGATTATTCAGCCCCATCAGAAAACACTTTACTTTATCAGGAACCTCTAAACTGGACTAAAATTCCAATAGTTAAAAATAGTGAAGTAATAAAGCAAATGAAGGATACCACTGAGTTGAATAATCAAGACTTAGAAACGGTTTACATAAGGATTAATACTTTAGAAAATATGATTAGAGAACAAAACACAATACTACAACAACTTCATCAAGACATGAAAAATTTAAACCAGAAGGTATGTATAATTAAAAACATTAGTATCAAATTCCAACAAAACCTATATGTTCAGTGTACCTCTTTTTGAGCTGCTCATCATTATTTCATTCCTGAAGTGGTTTTGCAGAAGCCTTCAAATTACCCTCTACGGTCGCTATTACTTGAGCTGAAAAAGATTTGAGTTTTACAGAGTTGGAGGTTGGACAAAATCAACAATTTATTTGTTTCATAGTGTTTGATACATTAATGTCATTTCAGCAAGTTGTCATAATCTTTCTCTGAGTTGTTTTAGTTACCATCTATAATAACTCACTTGTACTCTTTAGCATCATAACAAACTTATGATACTAAGAACTAACTGATGGCCGATGCTAGAAATTACTTTTATTTCATCATCATAGGCATTTCTTAGAGATTCATATGAAGATAGTTTTATTATCCTGTTGGCAAGTTTATCCAATGCCTTTCAGAAAACTTTGCATTTTTCAAAATATTTTATATGCATTTTTTATTCGCTGATATATTAACCAAAATTTTTACACGGCATTTATTAATATTTTTTAATATTCATTTGGAATTAAATAATCTTTATTTTTATCTTATAGGTTGGCAGTAGCATAAAAAATACCGAAAAAACGGATTTGGTTAAAGAGCTGGAAGGTGTAATGTCGAAGCAGCATTTACAAATAGCACAAATGTTGGAAAACTTAGTTCAACTACAAAAAACAAAAGATAGAGAGATGCAGGTATGACTTAAGTTCAGGCTGGTTTGATCAAGTTTTCTCGGCATAAATATATGGCGATTCAGTTTAAACGGATTATATATGCAACTCCGCAAAAGTGAATTGGAACATTCCAGAGTTAATGTAGAGGATGTTTTTCAGGTTTTACTGGCCATAGATTAATATCGATCATTTCTATACTCCACTAATAATAGTGTAGTCTTTTTACAATGAGTTTTTTTAATAGCCAATCTAGTACATATTTGACAGCCATTTTTTTGTGTTGACATTTGAGAAGTTGAATAATTGACGTTTATAAAAATTACGTTCTATGTGAAATTGAGGGCATCGTACTATAAGGCACCATTCTATAAGTGAAATATTTTCATTTAAACGTATACGTAAACAAATAAAATTGTCGTAACAAGGAGTCAAAAAAATCCAATAGAGATTATTGAACTACCATTACATCCTCAGTTTAATGGACTTTAAGACGCCGAAAAGGCAATGATTCGGGATTTTTTTTATGATGAAGGCAAATAATTAAAATGTTTTTTTTTAATTCCTTGTTGAGACCTTTTAAATTGAAGAATTGATACTATGTGACAAAGCAACAATTTGTTTTGACCTTTTCGATTTATTTATTAAGCTAAGACATATTTATGTTATAAAAACATGAAAACAATATAATAATGTTATACAAATGAGCAGAATAGTATCAATAGCCAAAAAAAATAGGAAAAACAGTAATTGAAGAAAAACTTCGGTTCTGTTTTATTGCATATATTCAATGTTTTCCCTTTCAACCATTGAGATAGAACTAAATAATTACTGCTGCAGTGTATTGCAGGCAAATAGAGTGTATCACAAAACAAATCCAAGCAGTTAAAATCTATCTTTGGGAAATTTGATTGCATGTACTAGAGTTACCAGACCTGGATCGAAGGATATACAATTTATTTCTAAAAAAGCAAAACGCTAAAGTCTAGCAGTACTTCTGAAATCAAGGAAAGGAACTGTTGAGCATATGTTGAGTTGTTAAAGTCTCCGCCGATTTTTTTATTTAAAAATTATTGAAAAAAACCACAAATTAATCAATGATGTATTTCCTTCCATCATTGTTCACAGCCTGCTCCTGCCTCTGGACCAATTTATTGATGTCGTTGAAATTGCTGAACCTGGACTCGAAGAAGTTGTTAAGTCAATTTTTGTGGGGATGCCCCTCATTTAGTGAAACAGCGAGCGGAAAAAATGATAATCGGTTTGCGCAAGATCTGGAGAGTACGACGGATGCGGAAGAACCTCCAGTTCGAGATTATTCAGGACCTCCTTGACGATGTTTGCTGTGTGAGGTCGTGCATTGTCGCGGAGCAAGATGACTTGGTCTTGATCAGATCGTTTCAGTTGAATAATCTCATTTATACGGTGCAGCTAGGGGAGGTAGCGTTCCTTGTCGACTGTCTTGTTTTTCTCCAGCATTTCCCGGTACACAAGAAAAACTCACTCCCACCAAACGCAGATCATGGTCTTCTTGGGATGGAGATCTTGCTCAACTTTCGATTTCGGCGTGTCCCCTGCGGCCACCCACCCGTTCCTTTGGCTTCATATTCACATAGAACCATGATTTCTCATCTTCCGTGACGATTCTGTATAAGAATCGTTGGTTATGTCCGCGTGTTGCTCGATGTCGGGCGAGATTTTCACCAGCTTTGTTGTGGTGATTTTCTTTGTTGTCGGGTGGTTTGTGAGTGAATCCCATTGATTGTCGCAAGGCCGCATTCCATCTTCTCAGCCAATTCTGTGTGACGTCCGTCCTCCTTCAAAACGCTTTAAGATGGTTCTCGTCGAGATCGGAAGGTCAACCAAAACGGGGCGTATTGCCCAGATCGAAGTTACCATTTTTGAACTTGGCAAACCAATCTTGAACACTCCGATCGGCTATAGCGTCCTCTCCTTATACGGCGGAAATATCTTGAACTGCTTCTGCAGCTTTTTGACCACGACGAAAGACGAAATATAGTAAGTGTTGAAAATTAAATCTTTTGTCGCCTGGAATTTCCATTTCAAAAGCCTGAAAATGAATTAAAATTAAGTTTTTCAGATGTCAAGTTTTGTAGAGTAAGAAAAGGGCTTTCGAATGCTTGGCTAGACAAAATAAAAATGAAGAAAAAAACAAATGAATTATAAAACCGGCGGGAACTTACGGATGAACCCAATAGTTTAAAAAAATTAACTGCTAATTATTTTTTGTGCAATTTACGATCTGACTTTATATTTTATTATAAATTCTACATTTTATTTTAAATAGTTGCATTTTAGGAGACTTTCTTATCATCAGTTGTTCAAATGTTAAATAAATCATTTTCTGACAAAGTACAACACACCTTACAGCATGAAATTAAACATTCTGTATTACCTGTGTTGCATCAGATGGTGGATACATATAGACATCAAATCGATAGCCATTACACTCATAAATTTGCAAACATTGATGCTATGATTAGAGATAATTTTGCCAAAGTTATTAGTAGTAAGGTAAGAATTTGTTTCATTATAATTAGTCTGAGTTATTTGATGCACCACGGCCGTGCAATATGAATTATTAGAAAGTTGATAACGAAATATGACTCATCAAATATTTAGAAATCTATTTTATCCACTATTTTTTCATCCACTGAGATTGATTTAATTTTATTTGCATTTGCAAACTATACCATGAAAAGATCAAATTTGAAATAAAATATTTTGGATTTTAAAAATCATTTAAAACTTAGCAGATAAATGAAAAATAAACAGACTAAAAAAAAACAAAACCTGCCGTCTACCAGTTAAATTGCTTAAATATCACGAAAGCTGTGGGTCGTTGCAGACTTGTGCGTTGCTGTGGATCGTTACAATAATATATACCGGAGAACAATATAAAAAGTTAATTTATTGTAATATATAAAAAATCAAGAAGTTTAAAAAAAATAAAAAAACTATTTAAAAATAACGACTGAGTCACCGCGATTATTATAACACTCCGTAACTCTGTGAGATATGGACCAAAATTAGATGATTTGTCTTCAAGTTCATTTAAAGTTGCTGGTTGCCGAGGCGATCCTTCCCAAAATTACTATAATCTACATTTCAATAAAAATTATGGGTCAGGAAACTGACTACTTCTGATCTGACTTCTATTAGGCATCCACACATCGAGTTTTAATAATGGCCGACAAAATTAGAGCAGAACATTATCCAGCAGTTTAACTCACTGTGACAAACGCGATAATATAAAATTCGATAATTCATATTGCACAATCTAGAAAATTAATTAATTAACGCATTCATTAATTCATTTTAGTCGTTAACCGAGTCTATAAGCGTATCTGTAGTGAATCTAATTGCCCCTACTTTGGAGAAGTGTTATAGAGATATAATTGCACAATCATTAATTCCTTCTTGGGAAAGAGTATGTGGTCAAATGTTTCAACAAATTAATGAAACTTTCACCAGAGGCACCAAAGAATGTAAGTCTTAATTTTATATGTAATAATCTGAAATGGTTAGGTTTATTTAAGTTAGAGACGAATCAATAATCTATTAGCGATCGAACCGATAGCTTAACAGGGGCTCTGAACTAGGGTCATCAGCCGATTAATCCGGACCAGCACCTCTTAATGATCTAGGATTTATGATGTAAACCCTTTTTAAGCCTTTAATTTTGTCGAAAGTCTATCGACTAGAGGACCTATCAGAAGTTATCCGATCTTACCCAGCCTCAAACTGACCTGACTGAGGGACGATTCCTTGTCGGATTTTACATTCTTGCCTATTAAATGAAATTCGTAAGCATGATCTCTTTTTGGAGTGGTACCCATCCAGGTACTAACCGCAACAAGGAACGATGCATTTCGACCTTCATGTCGCTTCTCGATCTAATCTGAAGACAGATTTAAAATATAAACCACATACTGTCATTAACATTGATGTACGAAGATCAGCAAATGGATAGGTTTTGATGTTATGTTTCAAGTGTATGTTCTATGTATGTTAACGTGCTGTTAAAGGTATTTACAGTTTATGTGCCCTAAAATTTGTGGGAGTTATCGCCTTTTCATTGAAAAAATAGTGTCTATGTAACTCTTGAATATGTTTCTAATGTTTAAAAAAACTAAGAGATATGAAAGATAAAGAAACCCTTGTTCTACTGAACTGTAATCTAAGGCGCTGATACGGTGGTGGATGATTGCTGCGGAACATATTCAACTCCTTTCGGCGTGTATATGTACGTGTTTGTTCTAGTAACCAAATATTCTCCATTAATAATTCGTCGGTCAGTTATCAAGGGGCTAATAGTTTGTAGAATAAGGTTAATAAGTAGCTGATGATAGTAATTTTGAACCCATGTTAAACTAGAGGTCCATCTGCCTATTGGTTGATGAGTTTCTGTCTTAACCTTAAATAAAACAACTTGCTGTAGTTTTCCATTAAAAACATTCTCCTAGAAATGTACATATCATACATAAGCACCCTTTAAAAAAATTCTCCTGTTCTGCAAACCAGAACTCCACAATATCAATTACCATAATATATTATATTTAAGAATTGCCATATTTTTTATTGTACATTTTATTTTCGTGTTAAAATACTGGAAAGAGGTAATCAGTGGTCAGATTTCAGATGGTCGATAACTTCAAAGTCGACTTTTAGATGCGAGATGTACGACCTAAGTCAGTTTTAATGGCTAAATCAAGTGAACAATGACTTAAGAATTATTTACTGAATATTTTCATTAATTACTTGTAGTTTTTTTGTTAGTTGTTTTTGGGCACATAGGGTTGCAATTAAAAATATATCTGATTTTTTAACTTTATTCTAAAGTCATTTTATTTGTACAACTGCATTATTTCCCCACCCAATATTGTTATTTGTCTCATTTTTTTTGTCCCTTTTTTTTTGACTATCATTAGTGCAAATTCTCTCTTGTTTTTCTCGCCACTTTTCTATTAAAGAAGACGGTTTTCTAAAATTTATATGAATTTTACATAGTTGTGAAGAAATAATGTGCATTATCGTAGTTTTTTGCGTTAAATTTTTCCAAGTACAAGAAACTAGTTGTAAAGGCTTATAAATAATATATAGTATGTATCTTACCTTGGAATGATGCCTTAATATATCACATATGTTGTACATAGTTTGCTAAAGGCTATTCTGAAATTTTTGCTGTTTGTAATATACCCCGTTTTAGTTGCACGACCAAAATTGATTCAAGTAATCTCGAGAATCTCTTCAGTTAAAATCTATTTCAATCAGTGCGTAATATTGCTGCAATACTTAGGATATCTCAGATATGGAGACAGATTCCTTTTCTAATTTTCCGAAGAACCACATGTATGTTATTAAGCATAAGAATAAATCGTTTTGCTGCTAACTGTTGAAATCTATGGTTTGCTGGTTACAACGCAACTCAAATTACTTTTAAACAAAACTGTATTCCAATTTTTTCTTGTTCCCTGAAAGCTAATGGGGTATTATTAATCAAAATCTATCGATCTATATTGTCTTATCCATAAGTTAATTTGTTATAAATATCAGAACTCAAGCGTTGATATATGTTTAGATACAGCTTCAGTGGAGGCTTACGTGGATAGGCAGAGAAAAGTACAAGAAAAAGGTAAAGACCTCATTACACAAATGCAAGGGGTATCTGATAATATGAAAGGCAATGCTGATAAATTATCGGATATTGTCAGCACTGAAATTCACAAACAGTTCAGTACAGTTTTCAAAAAGTAAGTATTTTTTATATGTTATATTTTAATATTAATTTTGTTTGGACTTTTTAGTATTCAAGATAAATTATTGCATAGTTTAAAAGAAACTCTAAGTTCTGAAATTAAACAAGGTTTTAAGAATCAGGCAACTGTTTTGGAAGAAGGAGTTATTAATGCAGTAAGATCTAGAGCAGTAACACCAGCTCCGCATGCCGATTCTCATGTATGTTTTAGTTATAGTTATCGCTAATTTTTGGTAGTGCTTAAAAATATAATTTGCTAAAATATTTAATGTTTAGGTGCAAAAGGTATGTTTGAATGGACATTTAGTTCTTGTTATTAATTACCATTTTATCAAGAGTAATATTTTAACTGAGTTATGTAAAACATCACTGGATACTGGATAACGATATTTAATCAATCAAACATTCTTAGTATATAAGCGATGGAAAAAATCAGCGCTTATTTATTTGACATTTTGTTTGATTTAAATCTAGTTGCCTTTTTAAAATCAGTTAGATTTTTTAATTATTTGCAACATGAAGCACAGAGAGTGACTATATAGGTAATTATATAGATAAGAATTTTTTCAATATATTATAATTTCAAATTAAGTTCTAGGCAGTGACTACAAAATTAAAACTCATTAACTGAGATGTACCTCAAGGTAGTGTACTCTGACCTATGTTATACATTCAGAACATATATCTGTAGACAATGTTAACAACCTTCGCAGAGGACATTGTTATTATCATTTCATCATATACAGATCAATGAGAAGGTTCACGTAAACTAGAAAGATACATACATTCTGTCAAAAAAGTACCGGGAATTGATCATTTGAAAAGCCCGCTTAAAGGAATTGTTAAAATTATTTTTATCACTAAGTTGGCACAATTGTCCTCTATAGTGATGTGGTGTTTGAACGTCATCTGTCATTTAGTTTGTTTATAGTGCTCGATTTTGTTAGTTCTCAAGTGTGTTTTGCGATTTTTATATTGGATAAAAACATCGATGAAAGAATTTGCCTTAAATTTTGTATTGCAAATGGAATTTCGTGTGCCGTGCCGCTGAAAATGTCAAAAGGCTTACGGTGAATCAACTTTATCAAAAGCACTCGCATATGAGTGATACAGTGCATTCAAAAGCGGTCAAGATCGTCAAAGTCAATCAAAAATTAAGGTGATCATGACCGTTTTCTTTGATTATCACGGTGTTCTGCACTCGGAATTCTTGCCAGAAGGTCTGACGTGAAATAAAGAATATTATCTGAGCGTTATGCGGCATTTGAGAGAGCAAATTCGTCGAAAAAAGCCAGATTTGTGGAAAGAAAACTCTTGGATTTTTGCATCATGACAACGCACCATTTGACAAAGCTATCATTGTGAACGAATTTCTGGCCAAAAACTCAACAGAAACCATCGAACAACCACCGTATTCTCCTGATATGGCTCCAGCCGACTTTTTTCTCTTTCCATATCTCAAATTATCACTTCGAGGCACCCGTTTTCAGTCGATAGAAGACAAAAAGAATTCCCAGCGAGAACTGAAGTCGATTCCGGAAAATGCGTGTAAAAAGTTTTGTCAATTGGATTATTTGTTGTCATAAGTGTATTATTTCGGAAGGGCAACTTTACTTTGAAGGCGATACAATAAATTTGGATAAATAATAAACATTTTGTGTTTTATTGACGAATTCTCGGTTACTTTATTGACAGAATGTATAATCAAGATTCAAGATTGATTGAAAATATGGCGTATCATAGTTAATGAATATCAATGTAATCATGTAAGATTCGTTAAAAATCGTGACATATCCCCGGTACATTATAATAAATCGTGACTTATCTGGATAACACACATTTTCAACAAGGGAAACAACTTGACATCAAACTCAATCAACTTTACTGACTGTTGGAAAAGAGATCTCAATGATCTATCCAAACCAAACTTTTCTTTTACAGAGTGGTTCTTAAACCCATTTGGACCTATGGTATCGATTTCTAGGGTACTCTTAGCAAATCAAACATTAAAAACCTTCTCTCCAAAACTGTTCGAGTGATTATAAATAAACAAACTAAGATTTATAAATCTTAGTTCATTTAGAATTAATTTCCATTGAGTATCGGCTGTCTCAATTAAATATAGAGTGATTATAAACACTTTAAGGAATATTATTTAATACATCATGAAAGTAAAATTGCTGAGTGTAGTCCGAATTATATGACTCGCCTTGAAGTCCACCCAAACGCCAATGCAGTAAGCTTTCTAGGTAACAGTAATGAAGAAGACTAAACAAGTTCAATCCACTTGACTTTCCTTTTAGATTATAAATTACACAATTAACCAAGTTTAACAACCTTAAATAGACTACCTCACTGTACACACCACAGCTTTTTTTCTGCCATTTCTAATGCTCAACAATGAGATTGTTTCTATCAAACAAGATCGAGAACTTTATTCTTTGAAGTAGATAACATTTCGGTTTTGCGCTGCAATGCAATCTAGCGCAAAAAACCGAACGACCTTTGGCATCAGCCCAATGTTTTAATTGTTCTGGAATTGGTTTAACTTGTCTTTATTAACTTTTAAGCTCTTTTAGTCAACTGGAGGCAATATACATCTAAATTGATATTTGGTTGGGTAGAAGCAGCTCATAAAAAAACTGTTGGAATATCACTACACACAGAGCAGCAGCCAACTAAAATTTTAGCGTTTGTTTAAGTGGTTCGCCAACTGTCTCCATTCGCAACTTACTCCATTTTAAAAACATATCGCAAATGAAATAACGACCAAATAATATTTGTTGATGGATAGAACATGGTACATTGTTCACGGGTATAATTAAATAGAATTAGCAATGTATATATATAGAGATATAAAATAAGTTACAGTAAATAAAACTGTGACTAAAATGTATATTTTTTGATAATTCTGATTCTATTGAATAGTTTTAATTAAAGTATATAAAGGGTGTCTTAGAATGTTTTTCGTTTTTGATACTTAAAGAATAAAACATCACAATTCATTCAAACTTGTTTAATTGCTGTTAAATTACAGAGTAATTTTTCATTTTTATTTATAAAAAACAAGCATCCGCTTCTTCACACTCATTTAGCCTGGAACTGAAATTTTCAGTCACTCGCTGGAGCATAGCTCTTGAAATCGCGTGGATTTTGTCTGTTATTATTTGCTTTGAAATGTGTAAGTTGGTTGAAAACCTTACTTACAACAGGTGGTAAATCTGGACTCGTCGGTGGCCAGTCGATGTCTCCTCGGCGACTAATCACTCTTTCAGAGAACAAATCGTGAAGAGCTGCTAAAGAATCATTCGCGACGTGGGAAGTTGCTCCGTCTTGTTGGAAAAATGTGTTGCGGTTGTAGCCAATCGAGTTTTGCATTTCTGGAGCCTCAACAGTCGGGATTATATGGCAATAACGATCGGAATTAACAGTCTAAGCGCGACCACGGGTATCCTCAAAATGGGACGATAATTCCTTTGCTTGATATGGCAGCTCAAACAACTACCTTAGGCGAGTGTAATGGTTTATGGTACGATTTCAGCGGATTGTCGGGAGCGAAATATCTGCAATTTTGTTTATTTGCATGGCCTTTGATGTGGAAATTCTATTCATCAGAAAACCATATGTTATTGAAGCTCCTAAAACAATGTTTCATCGTCCTGTAGCATTCGACTCGTTTAGCTGGATCATCGGACTTAATTTCTTGTACAATAACAATTTTGTAGGGGTGGAAATGTAAATATTTGCGAATAATCCGATGAATTGTGGATCTGTGCAAATGGAGAGAAGCTGCTCGGAGTCGTAGAGTCTGTCCTGGATCTTCTCTAACAGACTGGCGAACAAGGTCAACATTCGTGCTCATTCTTGATATCCTTTTGCGCCTAGTTGTTGCGCGCTTTGTATTTCCAGTATCTTCAAACTTGCGCACCCAATGCTTGATTAAATTCGCACTTGACACAGTTCTTATAGCCGCTAAATTAAAATATGTCCTCTACAGGCCTCGAGCAATAGGGTAGGAATGGTTTTTATAAAACGCTCGCACGCAAAATGCGCGCTGTAGCCCCATGAAACGACCCGTCGCTACTAAACTTAAAAAGCCCTTCAAGCGTTTGACATTATTCCTCTCCCGCAGCTAATAGTGTTTGGCGCGTAACAATCAAAACAAAAACGAAAAACATTCTGAGACATCCGTTATTTGAATGGACGTATGTGTAATAATGTTGCTTTTGGTTAGTAATGTTGAATTTTTCATAATAAATCTCTGTCTTCTCCCCGTTTTCGTTCATGGAAACAATATTTGCATCCCCGTTTTTTAGTTTTAGTAATTTCTGTAGCAGCTCCCTTTTACGTTTTTACATAATTTTGATAAAACTACATATATTTCATTTAATATATTTAAACTTAAAAAAATATTTTGATTTTTTCAGTTGTTAACACTAACCCATATTCAAAAAGCCTTGACGAAACAGAATTATGATGAAGCGTTCCAGTTAGCATTGTCCGCTGAAAACCTAAATTACGTAATTTTTGTTTGCGAGAGAGTTGACATCAATCAAGTATTTACCGAGACATGTATTTTGTCCCAAAGTGTCCTTTTAGCTTTAATGCAGCAACTTAGCATGGAACTTCATAAAAATACCGAAATTAAACTATGGTAAGCCTATATATGCTAATCGTTATTCATAAATTAATTATATAGCCTTAAATATTTGTCCTTACATATATTTTTTTTGTAGCTTTATTAGAGCAGCATTCTTGGCTCTTGCACCTGATGTTCCCCAAACAAAGCACTTTGTACCTAATGTACTGAAAGATTTAATAAGACAATTAACGGTATTTATGCAGACCAATCCACCATTAAAACAAATGACTGATGCCAGACTGTTAAAGATGGCTGTCGAAAACATGTTAAAATAACAAATGAGGTTGTTTAAAAGTATGGAGTTTCAAAGATGAAAAAGTAATGTACATATACAGAATTGTTTGTAAATTTGTGAGCGTTTTCTACATAAATAAATGTATAGAAATAGTTGGAACAAAAGCATATAGAATATGATTTTAAATTTTGAATAATTGTGATCAATGATATTGAAACGCGTATTAAATGCTGTTACAAGTTACAAAGAAACATTTTATATTGAGTTCTTACCGGTATTAAAGAATGATTCAGTTACGACAGCACTACGTTTCATCGACTACAGAACCTATTCAATCGGAATTTTTCCCCGGCCTATAGTTATTTTAAAGCGCCATCTTCCAGCTTCAAAGCCAGCTATAATATACGAATCTTCTGTGAATATAACCTGAAAAATCAACTGTAGATGCGATGCTATTCGAAAAGCAATATGTGAGCACTATACAATATGTTTCGAACTACTTGCTAGTTCCAGCAATTTCAAACTGGAAATTTTGACTTTAACTTTGTCATGTATAACTAATCATTTGTTACGGCAATGGTGGCGCGCGCATTCATTTGTTACGACAGCGGTCGCCCGAGCTTTAAGATTTTTGGGATTTAGAAGACAAATTAACCAAAACTTGTTTATCTATCACACTTTATATATTTAGACACATTAACTCTAAATTAGGAAACAATTTGATAACAAAAATTTTGCTTAAATATAAAATAAAATTGAATTTATAAAATTACACTTTGGCGAGCTCAGGTAATAAAATACACAGCAGTTTTTATTATTTACCTGTATCTATCTCTTAATTTTAAGTTTAATGATACATATACACTTTCTCTTTGGATTAGAAGACATTTTAGCAGCATAACTCAGACTTAAACGTAAAATAAAATCAAACATATAAAATTAACATGTTTGATAATGAGATCAATAACAGTAACAAAAAATGTTATTATCTGCCTGTATTTAATTCGTTATCTTAGATTTAGTTTTCTTCATCATCAGTCTCTTCATCATGGTAACATTCATTACAAAGAAATGTAACATGGTCTCGGCAAATATTCCTCAAACAAGCCACACATTTTCGATTGTCTCCTCTTTTAGCAGGGCTTATTTTGCAGTTTCCTCTGCATGCACTGGAACTTGTTCCTGGTTCATTACATAGGTTTCCGTCACTTAGGTTTAAGTGGTCCCTAATTTTTCTTTTGAGTTTTCTCGGAAGGTACGGTAGCCATCGTAGCTCCTCTCTATGTACTCTTTTATGATCTGCATTTCAAATTCACGTAAATATTTTCGCCTTTTTTCTATAACTACTATATTTGTCCCCCATTCTTTCTAACTACATTGTTTGTTCTCAAGATTACCATGGCGTTTAGTCCTGCAATATCTAGAAAACGAAAAAAAGGGTGTGAAATGCTGTTATTTTTTCTTGACGTCGAATACATTTTTTGCTTTTTTGTAAATTTCACTAATTGGTTTTCACCTACGAACCATTTTTAATAATTAAAAAAAGAAAATACGAACTTTGTTAGACGATATTGTAAAAAATACTATCGCGAAGAGCGTTGCACGTAATTTTTTCGACGTCGGGCGCAATTAAATTATTCGAAAATGTTATTTGTACGCTACGGACCGCGCGCAGGAAAAGGGTATTAGTCTTTTGTCTACGTGGTGAGCACCGCACCGCTTTTTCACTCTGGTTTTTAGGTTAGCCTTCAGGCTCCTGCCTATATACGATAAATTACGCCCGAAACGGGTCCGAATTTTTATTTTTATGGGATTCTAGCTATCCCAAGAAGTGTCAGAATTCCCCCTTTCTTTTGCGGGGCATAGTCTGACATTACTTAAAATTAGGGTTTACTACAAAGTCCAGAGAAACTTTGTGAAGGTTAACTTGATAATGAAAAATTGTCTCCATCGAGACTAGGAGACATGGGAAACTAGTCACGCCCAATGCCGGGCCGACGACCAGTGGGCGTCGTCGATCCACCATTTGGTGCGGGATAGCGGGATTTTTCGATAGCGGTTTACTATTATGGAACTTATGTAAGCCGGAAACCCGAGAAATTTGGGCCCCATAGGCTTACTGCCACGGAAATTGGGTTTTTTTTTTTGGGAATAATGGCTCCGAGGGAAGTGCGGAGCGCCGAGCTCAGTTGGGTCTGAAGTTGACCCAACAATTGAGCTACTAGTTGCTCCACGAGGTTGGAGATAATGTCACCTTGTGGAGCGGGGTTGCTAGATGGAACTGAGTTCCTTTGAGACCCCCACACGAAGGTCGGTGGGGGTACGGCGGGTTTACGGGACTTGTTAACAGCGGTCCCACGAGGTTTTCTCTTCGAAAGCCTTGCGGCTTTCTCGGAGAGACCTCCATCTAGTCTCTTGCTGCAATCTAGAAAGTTCGCAGTATGCGTACCTCCACAGTTGCAGCAAGTTGGTGGATCATTTCGATCCTTCTTGCACTCCTTTGTGGAGTGCTTGCCCGTGCATTTAACACAGGCCGGATCGGCATGACACTTTCTCACCGTATGGCCGAATTTCTGGCAGTTGAAACACTGCACTACTCGGCCATTGGATCGCTGAGTTTGGATTTTTATGTCCTGTCCGAAGAAGGACTTTATGTCGTATATCCCCTTATCTTCCCTGGGGACAACGATTTGGACGATGGCCATCGGAGCGCCATCCTTCCCTGATTTTTTCCACCTTTCCACATGGATCAGATGGAAGCCCATGGCTTTTAGTTCGTTCGTAATCTCAGAGACTGGAATCGTCTCCAAGACTCCCCTGATCAGTACGCGAAGATTGCGTTCATTGCAGAACGAATAGAACTTAATGTTCCTTTCCTCGAGCAGCGCAGAAACTGCTCGGTAGTCGTCAGAAGTCTGGGGGTGAAGATGAACCCCTTCCGGCTTCGTGATCGACCTTGTGAACAAGATACCACATTCCTTGCAGGTTTTCATTACCTGCAGGAACGCTTCCTTATCTCTCAGCACGATTGGTGGGACTTTACCAGTCCTCTTTGGGATCGGAAGCTCGGCTTCCTGATCAACCAAAGTTTGTGGAACCTCCGTAGGAGGTTCCGGTTTCCTGTATGTAGGTTTGTCAGAAACAGGAGACTCAGTTGCTGGTTTTTTAAGAGGAGGAGAACCACCCTCTTTCACCTGCATCGAGCTCTGTTTCTTTTTCTTCAATTTCTTCTTTGAGACTACCTTTTGGTAGTCTCCGGATTGGGGGCCGAAGAATGGCCCCCTTCGTCCAGCGTGTCCATCGCGGCACTCGCGACCGCGTTTTCGTCCGAATCTAAGTTCTTTTCCGGCACCTTTTCTTCGCTCTTTCTTTTCTTTTCACCCTCTGGTGCTTTGATAAACCAGAATATCTCTGGTGCTTTGATAAAAGCGCCAGAGGTATTCTTTTTCTCCAGGCATGTCTGCAGTCTCTGGTTCTCTTTGTTCAGCGCCTTCAGGTCGCCGACGAGGTCGATCATTTTCTTCCGGAGGTCGTCGTTTTCGTCGCCCGCCATCTGATTCATCTCGAGCGCATACCGGTACTGATTCTCGAGATCAGTAATGCGCTTATCTTTATCGTCGAGCGCGCGTTTTAAGGCCTTATAGGCCTCTTCGGTGATGGCAAAACCCTTTGGGTTCGCCATCACTACTGCCCGCCCATTTACTTCTATAGCCCGACCACGTGTCGCGGAGCGCGCTAGAAGAGATGTTCACTCTTCGACGTCTCGGCCCGAACTTTTACGTGGTGAGCTTATAAGTGGCTATTAAAGATGGGAAATACTTGTGAAGTAGATGTAAGATTTTATGACCGATAATGTATTAAGTGCGGTTGATTCGACACCGCACGCTCGCTTGAAGATTAATGATACAGAAGGCCGAGGACAGACAAAAAAGTGAAGAATGAAGAATTGAAAGCATTGCTGGAAAAAAATTCTAGTTAGAGCTCGAAGTAATACCGCAACCCATTTTTAAACTTTTACACAAGCTAGCTATATATTTTTTCTCCTTTATTTGGGTTTTTCGCCACTGTCTAAAACTCAAAAAATATCAAAAATACCTGTTCTTATTTAAAGAAAGAATCACTGGGTAAAAAAAACAAAACGGAGACAAATTTCTCAGTGATTCTTTTTTGTAATAAATTTACCTAACGAACAAAATTTTAAAGATATAAAAATGTTATAAAAAAATTTACAAACTTTTAACGTTAACGTTTCGGAGGGTAATCTCCCCCCGTTTTCAAAACTAAACTAAAAAATAAATTATATTAATTTTAATATATTAAGTAACGAGTGAAAGTAAATATATTTTTTTATATATGACAACGATACTTACATTGACAACAATAGATTTTCATGACATTGACATACTACCAAAAAATATATATAGGTAATGTTTACTGTGTGATTGTTTATTGTACTGGTTGTGTATTCAAATATTTAAATGTTTTTAATTGTATTCTTTAGAATCGGGAACCATATTGAATTTAAATCTACCGAAGGCATAGCAATACAGTTATTTTTATTTAAATTAATTATAGCGGTTTCTTTTAATCTTCTGTGCTAAAAAACCATTAATATGGCTTAGGTACGTTGATGATATTTTTGCTATATGGCAACATAGCATTGACGATCTAAATATTTTTTTGCAAGATATAAATTCTCGAGAGCCTACAATTAAGTTTACTTTAGAGATGGAGAGGGAGAATAAATTGCCATTCCTCGACCCTTTAATAATAAAACAAAACAACAAATTAAAAACTACAGTTTACAGAAAACCGACAAACAGATAGGTATCTCAATTTCTTTTCAAATCACTCAAAATCGGTCAAAATAGGAGTAATTAAAAGTTTATATGACAGAGCAAAACTTGTTTGTACCGACAGTGATACACTACAAAAAGAAACAAATCACATAAAAGACATTTTAATAAAAAAACAATTACCCAAAAAAATTTATAGATAAATCGCTTAAAAATTTTGATACTAGACAAAACAGACAAGTTATTAATAACAATAATAATAACTCTCAAACAATCAACCTCACAATCCCTTATATCCGCGGTATTTCTAACACAATGAAAAGAGTAGGAAATAAATACAACATAAGAACGACATTTAAAACAAAAAATACTCTTAGATCTCTATTAACAAAGACTAAACCAAACAATATACAACAAAATACCAAAAATGTGGTTTATAAAATTCCCTGCGAATGTGGCAAATTCTATATAGGTGAGACATCTAGACCGTTAGATGTTAGAGTAAAAGAGCATAAAAACCTTCTTAGAGAGGGCGATGTTAATAAATCTAGAATTTGTCAACACGCATGGGAATCGGGTCATAAAATCAATTGGAATAATTCCAAAACGGTATTAAAAGAATCGGTAACAAAATACAGAAGATAAAAAGAAACCGCTATAATTAATTTAAATAAAAATAACTGTATTGCTAGGCCTTCGGTAGATTTAAATTCAATATGGTTCCCGATTCTAAAGAATACAATTAAAAACATTTAAATATTTGAATACACAACCAGTACAATAAACAATCACACAGTAAACATTACCTATATATATATTTTGGTAGTATGTCAATGTCATGAAAATCTATTGTTGTCAATGTTACTTAATCGTAATCGTAATGTTAAGTAATCTCGTTACTTAATATATTAAAATTAATATAATTTATTTTTTTGTTTAGTTTTGAAAACGGGGGGAGATTACCCTCCGAAACGTTAACGTTAAAAGTTTGTAAATTTTTTTATAACTTTTTATATCTTTAAAATTTTGTTCGTTGGGCAAATTTATTACAAAAAAGACTCACTGAGAAATTTGTCTCCGTTTGGTTTTTTGTTTTTACCCAGTGATTCTTTCTTTAAATAAGAACAGGTATTTTTGATATTTTTTGAGTTTTAGACAGTGGCGAAAAACCCAAATAAAGGAGAAAAAATATATGAACACGCCACAACCATTCAGACATTAAGCTAGCTATAAACTCACGGTTGGGAGTAAGAGTAAACGATATCATGTTGTTGGGTCAATACTTTTCAGATTCAAGAAAAAGAACTTCCTGCATAAGTCCTGTAATCGAAACGAAATCGTGATTAATCTCGTTGAGCCGCAAAACCAAATATCTAGCTAAAAAGGTATTGCTGTGTATATGGTGGGAACAGCTGAATAGATCATATTTGGATTCATCTTTTCATATCCATGCAACATCACCTGGTTGATAACCACTTTACATCTCTTGAGGAAGTCGAAAGAAAGCAGTTGCCAAAAAGCTAGCAATTGTGCACTTAATGAATATTACATTTGTATTACTTTCTTCATGAAAAAATCATGAAAAAAGTAGTCAAAAAAGGGTGAGAATGAAGTTGCAATGAATATATACTATGGTTAAAATTGTATTACGATCTACTTAAGACAATATATAAGAAGGTATTCCGATGCTACTGTGGATTATGGGAAATGTGTCAAGCGGTGGCGCCATCTCACGTTTATCTAAGGCATCAATTTAAACTTTTTATGGCGTGCTGACTTAACAGGTCGGGGTTCAAATCCTCACCATAGCTATATTTTTTTTTGTTCAAAAATTGTATTAAAAATATTCTGTTATTAATTTCTGATTATTATTAAGTTGTAAGTTATTTTTTTCAGTCTCTAGGTTTAAATAATTAGTAAAATAAAAAAATGTACGTCATTCACCATACATATTCGTTTTTTAATTGAAAAAGCCTGCAATAATTCTAATTATTACAATTGATATTATAATTTATTCAGAAAATATAAAAAAGACAGTAACATTAAAGAATCAGTATACTTGTTAAAAAAACAATAAATTGATATTGTAGCGATTTTCCTACAAATCGCCACCAAGGTGCAAATAAAAAAATGTCTGTTAAAAAACAGTAACTATTTATTTATAGTTTACTGGTTCACTATCACAGTTCAAGAAATACAAAAATATCTGACTACACCGCCGGTCTGTCTCTTTACATTCCCTTCTTTCTGTTTGAGAAAATTACTCTCTCCCTCTTGACATTGACACTGATCTTGACACTGACACTCCCCATTGTTTATCCGTTATAGGGGTTGGTTCACTGCCCCCTCCTTAAGAAGATTTCGTCCCGAAATCCATCCTGGTCCTCTTCTCCATGTCGATATCGGCAATCTTCGCCTTTCCTGCAGCCCGACGTCCTATAGAAGAAACAGTCCACTGTCTTCCCTCTTCTGGCCATTGGCCTTGGGTGGAAACAACAGACCAAAATGGTGATCCTGATGAATTTGAATATCTCCTCCAACATATTCCGCACCAGCCTCCAATCCAGACGGTCCAACTCGCAAGCCAATTTCGGTATTGCTAACTTACTGATGTTCTGGTCCAGAAGCTTTTCTCTCAGGTCGCATAAGGTATCCCAATATGACGGTTTCTCATGACTGGCTATCTTGTTCACCAGATAAAAGATTTTTCTGTTCATGCCTTGCTGGTTGGTTGTTATCTGCAAAGCATCACCAACATGCGGATTCTGCCTCCTAAGGTTGGATACCTGTCCGAACTTCTTCTTAAATATGACTGCGATTCCCCGGGACATCTGCAGGTCTTCGGCTACACAGTGGGTCAATGCGTATTCCTCTGGGACAGTAAACAGGTCCTGTTGTACTTCTATAGTGACGCCATGTCGACTCTTCCGACCAGTGGAATATCTGTCCATAAATTCTTCAAAGGTGAGCTCGGCGGGAAGGTCCATCCGACATACCCTGCCTTCTCCATTACCATCGTCTCGATCACCGGTAAAAGACATCATTCGGTTGAAATGTATGATTCTTGGTTTCCCTCGCGGTAGTCTTCGGATGCGATACACCACGTCATTGATCCTATGGAGGCCTTCATAGGGTCCCTCCCAGGATGTCTGGAGTTTCAGAGATAATCCACGACGACGCCGAGGATTGTAGAGCCACGCCAAGTCACCAACCTGATATCCCCCTTTCTCAGCTCGCACATCGTAGACGTCCTTCATTCGATCACTGGCAGCCTGGATACTTTGGCGAACCCTGTGATGGATGTCATCCATTCTCCTTCGGAGGTTACAGACATAGTCTTCACCGACTGTGTCTTCTCCAGGTGGATAACCAAATTTCAGGTCGCAGGGCAGTCGAAGTTCTCTGTCCATAATGACTCTCGCTGGGTCTGTCCTTTGCTCTCGTGTACGGATGAACGGTAGGCCAACAGGAACAAATGGAGGAACTGGTCCCAGTCTCGTTGATGGTCGGAGACTACTTTCGACAGGTATCTATTTATGGTCCGATTCAGCCGTTCCACCATTCCATCTGACTGCGGATGTAATGTGGTAGTTCGGGTCTTATGAATGCCTAGTAGTTGACAGACTTTCAGAAAAAGGGCGGACTCAATATTTGTCCCCTGATCGGAATGCAACTCCAGGGGTACTCCAAAGCGACAAATCCATTCCTTCACAAGGGCGTCTGCAACAGTAGCAGCTTCCTGATTCGGCAAGGCGTAGATCTCCGCCCATTTACTGAAGCAATCCATCACGACCATTAAGTACTTGTTCCCCACTTCAGTCTCTGGAAACGGACCGGCTATGTCCACCGCCACACGTTCCAACGGGCTGCCAACGTTATACTGCCGCATGGGAACTCTCAGACGTTTCTGAGGCCCGTTGTCCCCGCTTGTCCCGTTGTGAACATCTGTCAGTACTTTCTGAACTCGATTCTCAGGAACCACAACCTGCTTCTTCGGGTCTTGGCCATCAGGATTCTCCACGAGCCGCGTCAGAACACCGCCTTGAATTTCCAAGGAATTCCACTGGGCCCAGTAGGATTTCACAACTGGGGCATACCGGGCAACTTCCTCCCACGTTGGCCTACGATTCTCTCCTTTCCAACCAATAATCAGCTTCAAGGTGGAAGCTGAGCCCACCATCGTTGTTCTATTTACTGGAACTTCTTTTTGCTCAACCCAATAGCAATGTTGGCAATCTTTTGGGCAGGGTCTTCTGGACATGGCATCGGCATTTCTAATGGATCGTTCCGGCACGATGTTGTTCCATCGCGCTACCTAGCCTTGCGGGTTCTTAAACTGGAGGAGCCATTTCAAGGTGGCATGGTCTGTTCTTAATAAGAACTTTGTCCCGTAGAGGTATTTGTAGAAATGCTCCATAGATTTGACTACAGCCAGAGCATTACACAGCTGGAGCATTACACAACCCAAATGGCATGACAGTAAACTGCCATAATCCCGTGCCCACTTGCTGTCTTCTCTCGGTCACTGCGGTCCAGTTCCACCTACCAGTAACCGCTCTTCAAATCCAGTGTGGAGAAAATCTTTGATCCAGCCAAGGTGTCCAGAGTATCGTCTATCCTTGGCAATGGATAACTGTCCTTCTTCGTCACGTTGTTAAGTTGCCGATAATCCACACAAAATCTTGTCGATCCATCTTTCTTCTTGACGAGAACTACTGGGGAAGCCCATGGACTGCTGGACGGCTCAATCACACCTTTTTTCCATATCGTGGACGATCTTGGTGGCTTCTTCATACTTAGCCAAAGGTAGTCTTCTAGCAGCCTGACGAATTGGTCTAGCATCGCCAGTGTTGATTTTATGCCGAACGATGTTAGTTCTATCGTTGCTCGTCGAACCGATGGCCAATCCCTTTCTTAATAGACACCGAGTAATAATTGGTGTTCATTACTCGGATGGGCATTCCTTTGACTACACATAGCAGAACTTTTCCTACCGCTACTCCCCGTCCTATCTCCTTGTCGAGGCTTCTGGGCTCAAACAACATGATGCCTCCCATGTCAGACTTCTTCTCCGGGTAAGCGTTCACAATAACCTCACTACGTTCTGGTATTACGCAGTTCTCACTCAGAATCACACGAACGCCATCTTCCTCGGACCTACGGTGTAGCACGACTTCTTCTCCATCAATCTTTATTGTTCCCTGCTTGAAGTTTAATTTGAGACCCTTGGCATTTATGATGTCCATGCCCAATATGACTTCATCCTCTATGTCGGCTACCAAAGCTACATGACCAAATGAAGTGCTCCCAAGGCGAAACGTGATGATGATTTCGCCGACCACGGTAGCTGGAGACCCAGTTGCTGTGCGCAGCTTCCATGTAGTGGCCATGATTTTCTTTGAAGGCGGAATGATGTTGGTTCGGACAATGGTCTTTGTAGCACCTGTATCCAGCAGCATTGGATGTAGCTTGCCATCGATATGGTCATCTATGAACGCGCTGTTGGACCGATGTTGATAGCGCTGTTGGTAGCTATTTTTACTGTTCGATGAGGGGCATGCTGGGTACAGATCGATGATCGCCTCTTCTCGTCGACCTGCTTTAGTTTTCCGGGTCCGAAGAAATGGATGCCTCTTTGCATTGGTTTCGCACATGCCCCAGTTTTCCGCAGTTCCAGCACCTGACTGTTTTCTTTTCTGGCTTCCGGATTTTTTTCTTCTAGGATCCGCCGTACGACCCCTTCTATGACGTTCTCGGAGTGTTCATCACCTAATCCTCGGACACGAGCCTGGCTACGGGAGCTCTGCTTCGCCACTTCGAATTCCAAGGCTTGGACAAGCGCGTCTACAAGTTTCCTCTGGCGAGCCAACAATAAGGATTGTCTGACTTCAGGGTCTCGCAGTCCATCCATATACGCCTGCACAGCCAAGCGTTCCATCACATTCTCCGGAGTAGCAGAATAAGCTAAGCGAACCAATCAGGCAACATCAGCTTCAAATTCCTGCAGGGTCTCGCTGGACTTCTGGATGCGATTCTTGAACTAGGAATGGTAAACGTGCTCCAGATGGATCTGGCCAAATCTTAATTCCAGTCGTTTTACTAGCTGCTGATAGCTCCTCTGCTCTCCCGCTGGAATGGTCTGCAACACATCAGTGGCTTCTCCTCGCAATGCCGAAGTCAAAGCCGTAGCCCTCTCCCTATCAGTCCATCCATTCGCTTCTGCTGCTGCCTCAAATTGAATTAGGTAATTGGACCAGGAAGTCTTGCCAACAAACTGTGGAAGTTTTTATCCGCACGCTTGTCATTTTGGTTCTTGCTGAGCTCATCGGACGCGTAGTCATCAGGAACGGGTAATATGTTCTTCGCTAATTTTTGGTTGACTTCCTTATTCAAATAGTGCATCGCCTCCTGAATTCCCGTTCCAAATTCTTTTCTCAGCTTATCCTCCAGGTCTTCTATATTTTTGTGGACTTTGCTTTCAAGGTTTTCCAGGTTTTTATTCAGCATCTCGGAATTTGTCTGTAACTCATCTCGCAAACTGTCCACATCTCTTCTCATACTTTCGGTGTTCTCCTGCAATTTAGTTTCTATCTTGTTTTCGAGGCTCTCAGCATTGCGTTGAAGCCTATTTTCTATCTTGCTTTTCAGGCTTTTAATCACAGAATTCGTGTCACACGGAACTTCGAACAGGTATTCCTCAGAATCCAAATTGTCGTTCATCAAAGCCTTCCTCAATCTCACTTGCAGCACACTTTTCATACCGGAGATCTCCAAATCCCGTTCTTCCAACTCTCATTTCAAGCCGCCACTCTCAAGTCTTTCAAAAGCACTCTTTGTGAGGCGATATTGTCTCTTAAATTTATTTAATAATTGTCTATAAAAATTTATTAGCACCTTCTGGGATAATAACCCCACACCTGACACCAATGTAGCGATTTTCCTACAAATCACCACCAATGTGCAAATATAAAAATGTCTTTGTTAAAAAAAAAGGTAACTATTTATTTACAGTTCACTGGTTCACTATTACAGTTCAAGAAATACAAAAATATCTGAGTACACCGCCGGCCTGTCTTCATTCCCTTCTTTCTGTTCGAGAAAATTACTCTCTCCCTCTTGACATTGACACTGATCTTGACACTGACACTCCCCATTGTTTATCCGTTATACCGGGGTGCTTCTATATATGCATTTCTAAGTGGTTTTAGTAGAAGTTCTCATGTATGCACTAAGGGAGCTGTAAACGATGATATTCTGTTTATATGGTTGTACTGTTATACAGGGTGTTTGGTGCATTGTTTGCTAAATTAAAATGACCGATAGAAGAGGTATTTTGCTATCTCCTCAGCCTCCATAAAGCTTTATTGGGCCCACAATTTTTCTTATATTAGTTATTTAATTCTTTATTTCAAAAATTCCAAACATTCAGCATGTTTCATGTTTGTTTTTCATGCATATTCAACATGTTTCCAAACAAACAGACAGCATTGAAACTTGAATTTAAAAAAAAGTTATTGGTATAGCCTCCAAATTATTTTTTTGTTTTGATGTGTAATGTTATAGGGTTCTATGAAAATCGAAATTAGATGCAAGCGACATCTACTTTTTTTATAGACTCGCAAGGTTTTTGGAAGAAGTAAAAATAAATTTAAAGCTCAATTTTGAATTGCAGATTAAAAAAAACTAAAAGAAATCATGGTCTTTCTAACGATATGCATTCGTGCCATAAAAACGTTTTACTAACTTCTCTACTTTGCTAACTTTGTGTATTGGGGCGCATTAGGCTGATATTCGATATTATTTATTTGATAACAATAATTTATTTGATAACAATGGTAAATAACATACGCTAAGTAGGTAGAAAATGCTATCTCACTCTTGCGCAGTGAAGTCTGGCTGCTATCGCTTTCTTACATAGGGTACTAACGTTCCTTGGATTTGAAGTAAAAATAAAATCGTAATAATCAATGTTTTAATTAATCACAAATCTTGCTCAAATTGCTGACCTCCGGGAAGGTAACCGTCTGTTAGGAAAGCGTTCTTGATAGACTCTTTGCGCTTCTCGTGCCACACAGTTGCGTTTCCATATGTCATCAAAATGTCCACGTATTCTTCATTAGACGCCATCAAATCACCATCAAATCAACAAAATGTCACAAAAACACTAACAAAACTAAACACAGACTCAACAAAAACAAATAACATAAGTAAGTTGGAACAACAAATGCGTTAATCAGCAAAGACAGTCAAATCTCTACTAAAAAAACTGTAACCACGGCGCGTTTTTTTTAGCAGGTTTTCCGTTTACCTAATGAAAGAGAGAGAGACAGATGATGCAGTTCTACTGTGTATGAGAGAGATAATAGTTTTTATCTGCTTTGCGCGTGTTGTTTACAAAAAAACAACTTTTTATCCAGCATATCAAATATCAGCCTAAGGCGCCCCGATACACAAAGTTAGTAAAACGTGCTTATGGCATGTATGCATAGCGTTAGAAAGAGGATAAACCAGAGATTTTTTTAAAGAATTCGAAGAACATGATACCTTTTAGTTTTTTTTTATATGCAAGTTGAGCTTGAAATTTATTTTTACTTCCAAAAACTTTGCGAGTCCGTAAAAAAACTAGATGTCTTGCATGTAATTTTGATTTTCATAGAACCCTACAACATTACACATTACAATAAAAAAAAAATAGTGAGGATATACCAATAAATTTTTTTAAATTCAAGTTTCAATGCTTACTTTAGGATTTTTTCAAAAAAAAAGATTTAAAAATTAACATAAAAAACCTGTAGGTCCAATAATGCTTTAGGCTGAGGAACAAAAGACTCCTCCTATCGCCCATTTTAATTTGGCAAACGATGCACCAAACACCCTGTATAACAGTACAACCAGGTAATCAACGTAACGTGCAAACTTCTACTAAACCCACTCGGAAATTAATATATTCAATTTATTTGTTTTTTTTTTGACAAGTATATTGATTCTTTAATGTTACTGAATTTTTTATATTTTCTGAATAAATTATAATAATTAGAATTATTGCAGGCTTTTTCAATTAAAAAACAAATGTGTATGGTGAATAACGTACATTTTTTTATTTTACTAATTATTTAACCATAGAGACTAAAATAATAAATAAACTTAATAATTGTCAGAAATTAATAACAGATTTTTTTTTTACAATTTTTGTACAAAAAAATATATAGCAATGGTGAGGATTTGAACTACAAACTGTTAAGTTGGCACGCCATAAAAAGTTTAAATTGATGCCTTGAATACACTACACGTGAGATGGCGCCACCGCTTGACACATTTCTCATAATGACTTGTGTCATTTGAAAACGTCTGGCATGTAAATTAACTTTAAATAATTTAAATAAAAATAAAGCAAAATTAAGCAATGCTGGAATCTAGGGGTCACAGTCATATGACTCTTACACATAAAGGGTGTCCCCATAGGTACTTCGGGACTTAAATTTGCGCCGTTTTTCAACGACTTAACCTAGAAATTATTATATCTCGCATGTGTCATCTAACGATCGGGCAATTTGAGACCCTCAGACCACAGGTGTCGCCGTACGTTAGCTAATTATGTGTTTGATGAAGTTAGAATTAACGCAGAGTTTGCTTTAGAATTGTTTTCCCACGAAGTTTCATTTTCACCTGTGAACAAGCAACATTATAGGATTTGGGAAGTGAAAATTCTCGAATGATCGCAGAAGAACCTTTACATCCTCTTTGAGTAACAGTGTGGTGTGCATATTGTGGGCTGGGCATAGAACCATTTTTTCATGTAGATGACGATGGTGAAGCGACGAACGCTACCGCAATATGTTAAAAAACTTTTTATGGCGTTACTTGGATAATATGTATCTCAACAGTATATTCTTTCAACCAAATGGCGCCACCTGTCGTATGGCGAAGGAAACTTTGAATTTGTTACGGACACGTTTTTCTGACCGCGACATTTCTCGATCATGCAATCTAACCTCCCTCGATTTTCTCTGTGGGGCTTCCTCCAGGACAAAGTCTATTCTAACAATCTGCAGATGATTAATAACCTGAAGCAAAACATGCGTCAAGTTATTGGTGGCCATCTATAGAAACAGCTGATGGGGACATTTGAAGAACATTATTTTTAAAAACTAAAAATAACTGTATTTTTTGATAACAAGCCTATAAATTTTCTAAAATTGTTGGTTTTATTTAAAAAGGAAATCCCAAAGTACCTGTTGGGACACCATCTATACATATACACGTACTAATCAGTTTGTATTTCAACATATATTGTTATATTGCAGCAAATTTTAGGTGCATCCATGCACCTTGCCTGTGAACAGAGGACTAATATTCATATCCGTATGCAGAATATATGGATTCCTGGTGGATTAGGTCTACAAATACTTTTGTAAAATATGTGAAATATTCTTATTAGAATAATTGTTTTAGTTATTTGACAAACTTTATTAAAGATGCATTCTTTTTATTATTATTCAAAAACTTTATATACACTTTAAACATGCAATAATACTAGTAACATGATAAAAGCAGTTTTCTGTGTTATTTGTATAAATCCTATTATAAAGACTTAACGTTTAAGAATGTATTTTATTTGTTTAGGCTATCAATAACTTTATAAATACATTTTTTATTTATATAGGCTTGTTTTATTTAAATGATGTAAATATATAAAATATATATATATATATATTATATATATATATATATATATATATATATATATATATATATATATATATATATATATATATATATATATATATATATATATATATGTATATATATATATATATATATATATATATATATATATATATATATATATATATATATATATATATATATATATATGTATGTATATATATATATAATCATTCCGGGTGTCGATCCGTTGGTTCTGTGAATAGTCACGACGTTTCGCCAAAATATCAATACCATTATTCAAATGAATACTGAATAACTAAAACGATGAGAGATACAACAGTCCGAAATGAAACGTGAACAAATATAATCTGTAATCCTTCTTTAGTCGTAGATGTGGAAGTTGTGAACACAAATATTGACACATCAAAGCTGAAGATTCAAGTTTTAACTGAAACACTAGGCAGAAGATCCTGTCTAAATATGGTGCAGGCTGATATATACTCTGGCCTAATAAAAGTGCTAAATCACAAAAACAAAGTATTTAATTAACGGCCGCGGTGGTCACGCAGGCTAGTCATCCACCTTGGCAACCCAATGATACCTGGTTCGGGTATGGAATTTTTATATAGTCTACCTGGCGTTAATGGGCATTAGGAAATACTGGGAAAGATAGACGCTAAATGGCCATAGTAGCCGATGCTTCTATAATCATAATAAAAAAAAATATTTACACTAAAGTATACTTTTAAAATTAAAACTTTTTAAGGCATAGAGAAACCCTTTCCCCAGTCATTTTACGTTTCTTTAGTTTGATTTTTAAACGTACCCGTACTTATATTGGCCCTGAATTAGGGCAAGGGACCGTAGGTGTGGGGTATTACTAAATTTTCTCTCGAAGGAGCTCGAAATAGTGATAGGATCTCAGAAACAATCTAGGGTGCTGACATCTGGACTGTTAAAATTCTGAGCAAAGTCCACAGTCCAATAAAGACGCACCTATAAAGCCTTCCTCCTTCATGTGCCCTGGGCCCTTCAGTACGTACATTAGAATGTACGGGACCCAGCTGACGGAGGAGCGTAAGGTCGAAACCCCGGCGCCTAAAAACTGGAACCCATGGGCTAAGGTATTAAATTATGGTAAACAATTGCTGTTACGAATCCAGATGCCAGGTATCTAAATAACGCAATGAGACTGATTTTTTATTCAACCGAAATGAAAATTCTACATTGCCTTGGACAGGCATACAGCGCTGAAAACGGTTTGTCCACTCTTCATAGCAGTTCATAGCAAATTCCGGAGGCGCTGGGGTCGTTGGGGCGCCGCCCCTCCAGCATTTATCGCAGTAAACAATTTTTCAGAGCAAAACACCATATTTTATATCCGTTCAATTTATTTCCTTTAACTTATTTTCCTGGTTCACCTGTATAGGGTTTCAATAGCACGAAAAGTAAAAAGAAGGGGAAAGAAAAAATTCTTCAGCAGCACTATTTTCTTCTACGCCCTTCCACTTTAAAAACCCACGAGCCGCCACTGCTAAATTCCATTCGGATGTAGGTAATACATAGTCGACCATCGTTTTGTTAGGATTATGAATAAAACTGGGTTCCACATGCTAAGATTAGTGGCGCCAATCGACTGGCGCTAGTAGTTTTGCATGTCGAAACGGGTAAAATGGACTGGCGGCAGCTTAGTTGCTCCACTAATCAATGTTCTGGTTTTATAAACAAAAACAAGTGTTTGTCAAAAATCGTTGTGTTAAAAATGTTACCCATCAAACAAGAAATGACCTACTCAATTAATTACTAATGTTTTGGAAGCCTATGAACAATACCCATATTTATGGAATAATAAAACAGTGGGTTATAAAGATAGGAATAAAAGAGATGAAGTTTTATGAGCAATTGTAGAAATAATTTCTGATTCAGTCCCAAATTTTGATTTAAATTCGGCCCAGGTCAAAATACGTAGTATTCGAAATGTGTATACTCTGGAACACAACAGAATATATGAGTATAGAATGGAGCAAGAAATGTCAGTGTTGCTTGTAATTTTGGACGAGCGCCAAAGGCGTCCCTCATATGGGTGTCTTATTTTTGTGTTTTATTCGATATGCTATTTAACAAAAAGTTAAACTTCTTCTGTTATCTTTAAATGGTTATAATAGGCATTCTGATCTTCATTAGTCAATTATCAAATCAAATTATTTAATGCACCTAAAATAGTTCTACCTAAAATTTAATTACGAACCCAACATGTATGTGCTCTTCTTTTCAACATTATCTGCAATTCTACACAATATCTGAACAACGTTAATACCAGCACGAAGAATTTCAGTTGACGTCATTCTTATAACTGAGCCAGTACATAAAATTGAATTTATGTGGAAACGACTATTGGCGCCAAAACTTGTTACGCCATATGAAAACGCAGCTTAAGGATGTCGAATAGATACCGCAATTTCAAATGTTGCCGTTGGTATTGATATTGGTATCTATTGTTATCGTATTGGTAATTGAGAAGTAATAATTGTTAATTGCAATTTATGAAACAGGCTTTAATAATATAATAACCTATTAAAAAAAAAATTCGTGAGAATTTAAGAAGCAAGTACGGTAGGATTGAATACCCTATAAGCATCTTTTAAAATCTCATGTTGTCGGTCATTTTGAATTCGGGGATTTACCAAACTCCTGTATTTATAAACTTCAAGAAGGATCTACAATCAATGTTAAAACTATCAATGACGTCTTCCATTTCGTTGTTCCATTTAACGTAAATTCATTAAATGGCAATTGAGTGGAATAGAGAAAAACGAGTTAAAGGTGTTTTTTAAATGACTGATTTTTTTTTTATATTATCTATTTTATATTTAATATTCATGAATTGCCATCAAATTTCGAACTAATCATATGTTATCTTATGACTGGCGTATTTGACGTTTTTTTTGAGGTTATGTTGAAATTTGTTTTTCAGTTTTTGCCAACAATGTTATGATTAACATTTATTTAAAATACTTGAGATAATAAATTGCATTTCCCCCTAAAGGAACCACCTATTATTTTCCGAATTCAAGAAGATTCATTATGGGCACAGCAATTAGTAAAAACTTGGATTTATCCTCTAATGATTATTGTTTAAAATTTGTTGGAAACAATTCAATTAGTTTCAATGATCCTTTTTGGAACAGGTTTTTAGCTTTTAATATTACTCCTCCAACTACAAAGTAAGTTGTCTATAAACGTGTATCGTAAGTTATACCAAAAAAGATGTTTTTAGAAATGATCAAATATTATTAGAATCTAAAATTGAACCCCTTTGCCAAGAATTGCTTAAAGCGAATTTAAATTCAGGAAATTTTGGTACTTTAATAAGGTTATTTATAGGAAGGTCATTTGAATTATTGAATGCAGCAGATTCAGATGCGTAAGTTATATCATTATTTATTAGATGTGTCGTAATATTTTTTTTATTTAAGTAATCTTTTCAACTGGCAAATATTTAACACCCTTTTTACGATAAGATGCATTCTTAAATTTTTAACTGAAGTTGTATCTGAAGATCAACTGGTTGAGCATATTGAAGCAAATGGAGATGGCACAAATTTGGAATCATTTGTTAGCTGCCTTTTTACTGTTATTGTTGATGTACCAGTAAAAGATTCAACATATCCAGTCCATCTTGAAGCTGTCACTTCTTTGCTTGTTCTTTTATCTGTCCAATTTCATTCTGGTCAAAAGTCTGATAAAAGTTTAGTCTACAATACTGTTATGAAAGGCAAACATATTATAAGTGCACCTATATTTATTAAATGTTTATTAAGTAACTTTGTAAATCAGCAAAGTGCTGTTGCAGCTTATGGAACAGGCCAAGGACACAGCATTGTTATAGGTATATGATAAAAACAAATAGTTAAGACTGACCTGTTATTCATATTTATCTTTAGGAATTGCAAGTGAGATATGGTCCATTTTAACATTCAATAGAAAGGCAGAGGATCAAAATGAAACTGAACAAAGTGAGTTTCAAAAGGCACCATTGTCAATGCAAAGTATTCTGTTACTTCTAGTCTTAGTTCATAATTGGACCACCTTAAACAACCCATTCAGACTAAGTTTGTTTTCATGTTTGAACCAAGGTTTGTAATTGTTATTAATTTTGTTAAATTGACAATTTGTTAATATTTTTACTATTTTAGATAATAATCCAACAGCACCAACAAAAGAAAATACAACATTTAAAATTGATTTTAATTCTCTGTACTTAACACTTTGTAAAAAAGCATCAGGAGATGCCCCTACTCTGTTGCTTTATTTATTATTACATAAAAATGACAACTTTAAAAAATATCTTCTGGATAGAATGGACTTACAAGAACTGGTATATTTTGATAAAATACTCTTTTAAAATAATATATGGATTTTGTTTTTTTTTTACAGATATTTCCTATTCTAAAAACATTATATAATGCACCTAATAGTCACAGTCATCACATTTACATGTCCCTCATAATATTGCTTATTTTAAGCGAAGATGATATTTTTAATAAAACAGTTCACGAAATGGTAAGGTTGAGTTTTTCTTCAAAGTATAACTTCAAGATTAGCTGTATAATAAAATCCAATTGCAGTTATTTCTACAGAGTGTAAGGGAAAATGCTTTCGTAAATTTAACTAACGATTCTTTCATCAATTTGAACAAGAAGTATTCTTGAAACATGTCCTAAATGCAACCATTTCCGCAAAAAACGGGTCAGAACTTTAATTTTCTTAACAAACGTGGTATCGTATTAATTTCGAACTAAGGGAATTCAGTTTTTTGTTTGGTATTATTTGTAAATAAAATTTAACATTTTTTTATAGCCATTCATTCCATACTTTTGAGCATAAATTTGATTTGCTTTGTTACAAAAAAAAAAGGAAAACTTATACATTATTGTCGTTTAACCCTAAAACACTAATATGTTTTTGACACACGTAAATACTAATATGTCGTAAATTATACGACGTATTTTAAAAAACAATAAAATTGATATCAAATATTTATTTAAACAAAATTCCCTAGAACTGAAAATTCTCTTATTTTCTAACGATTAAAGTAACGATATGTTTATATAATAGTGCAATTATATTCTACACTCAGTGCAGTACACAATATGTGGTGGTCATACGCCTTTATTGACTTGGGTAATAATGACAAGCTTTATGTTTTTTATCTAGGAGAGGTACACGCTCAGATTCGTTAGTAATTTTCAAAATAGCGCGGATAGCCTGACGAAGATCTTTTCGTAAGTTTGGGATTGACAGTCTTTCCTCCATCCATGGTCTGGCAAGTAAGTCAATCAAGTAGTCACATTGGGAAAGTGCTTTGACATTTGCCTTCAATTTATAATGGCAGTCACAATATATGAATTAAAGCCAGCTGCATTAAGAATGCGGTAAAATATGCATAATGGCGATCTGCGCGTTTTTCTATTGCAACTCATACTGCTACAAAGTTGGTCAAATGTATCAATGGAGGTTTTAGTCTGATTATAATTCAAACCTATGGGTGGTTTGCAGGTCTGTGCGCAGACTTCTGCTTCTTCCTGAAGGATTGAGAGAAGCAAAACTTTTCCTTTTTTGGAGAATATGATAATAATGTTTTCTTTTTGTTAAAGCAAAACATGGAAGTAGCAGGGCGCCTTTTCTTGGTTTCTAATAATTTTGCAGGAATCACTTTTTTATTCTTGCGTAAAGTTCCTACAATGGTTAACTTGTAGGGACTTTCTAATAATTTATCAGCAAGGTAAACTGAAGTGAACCAGTTATCCATTGTAACATTGCGGTTACTTCTAAGAATAGTTCTCGTCAGCTCTTTTACAAAAAAATTGGCGAGCGGTAGATCATTTGTTTTGGTACTTTTTCCACAAGTATGGCATCGCATCAATCATATACTTGGATGGCGTATCACAAATCATTATAATTTTTATTCCATACTTAACAGGCTTACTGGGTGTAAACTCGTAAATGGATTCTACCTCTAAAGCCTAAGATTTGTTCGTGAAATGTGACATAATATGTGGGCGTATATGATGTTTTACATATGTCGATGAACATGTCTCATATCTCACGAATGGGTGCAAATTCATCAGCTTGTGCTCTTTCTTGTCTAGTTTGTTTATCATCGAATCGCAGGCAATTGGTAAGGAATGCAAAATGCTCAGAACTCATGTAAGCTCTGTAGACCGTTCCAGAAATAGTAACGTAAAACATTTTTTTTTATATTCAAGTGATTGTCTTTTCTTATTCTTGTAGGTAACTCTGCAGACCATCTATGTCAGTCTTTTTCCCTTGAGTCTCAGTTTGTTTGGGAGTACAATTGATTTCTGTCTTTTTCTAGTTTGCCTTACCGAAGTGGATATTGGATTGTCATTATCAGAATTCTTGTCTTCAGCTACATTACCATTATTTTCGTCAGAATCGAGATCACTCTCTGAAAGTTCTTCTACTTCTAAATTATCTGCTTCCCAATTATTGCCGTTATCTTCAAAAGATTCAGGTTCGTTATCTTCACCGTTCATTATTTTTTTCGATTTCTCGTTGTACATCCTTTTGTGTGAATGGGCGGTATTTATCCCTCTTGGAAGACATTTTTTTTTAAAGAAACATTATTGTAAGTTTATAGTAATGTTAAATAACTAATAGTTTAATTACCTGTTATTACTTTGAAATATGATGAACTAATGAACTAAAATGTACGATCGTGAAATAAAAATTACCGTATCACTAATATGTCGTAAAATATAGGACGCGGCATTCAAACTATACCCATACAAAATAAATATTTGCTTGCAAATTTAACACACCCTAGATTACGACTAAATACAAAGATACTCATGATTAATTGCTTTATTAAATTTAATGTTCAAAATACCCAACATTTGAGTCTATACAAGCCTGGCGCCGTTTTAACCAGTTTTCCCGAACGCGTTGAAAATGTCCTAGCATATTTTTAATCTGGCCAGCAGCAGCAAAAATACGTTCTTTTTAACACGAGTTTACGTTAAAAGAAATACATTTACGATTTTAAATGGAACTTATATTTTTATCAAACATACACTGAAACAATGTCGAAATATCATTCTGTGCGATTTGTTTGCGACATTGTCGTACCTATGTTGGCTGATATATGGCCCCCATTCATAATTAAAAAAATATATATTTTAACAGTGTTCATTATTTATGGTTTAATATTTGCAAATATGCTTTTACACATATTTGCTAAAAATGTTAATTCTTAACATACCTTTTCAATTAGTGATCTAATAACTTTACCAAGTTACTAGGGTTTTTGACTCTTAATGCAAGCATCTTTTTCTTTAAAATGATTTGAAAAATCGTTGGTTTACCTTAAACGTTAAATTTACAAAAGTACTGTCCCTTACACCCTTTATATAATTTAAATGAGTATAACAGTATATCGATTATGGTAATTTAGGGTTTGTTTAAGAGAATGTTTTAATCTAATTCAAATAAGTGTTATTTAAATAAAAAATCTATATCAAGACATATAGTAATTGACCGTCACCTTAGGCCAACTGTTCTTCTGCTATCATATGTGGCCCACATATTTCAAAAACTGATGAATTAATTAATTTAGATCAAATTACCGGCAGTAATTGATAATAAATAAAAGTATAGTTGGATGTGTTGGAATATTATTAGATGTACAACATAATTCTTGTTGTTTTTTTTCACTGGACTTTAATATTAGGTTATAAAGAGTTGAGTTAAGTAAAGTTCACAGTATTTCCTCCCATTCTTCCGTATTTGTTTAATCTTTCAACATCTATTGAAAGTTATATCAAAAATGAGAGTTGTTTTGACTTACTAAACTGATAATATGTTTAGCAACAAGGTCAAAATTATCACTTTCAAACCTTCATTTTCTTTCAACAGTTCCCCACCCTCCAACATGTATTTTTGGCTTCAGCGATGTTTTTTTAGTTGAACAGCCCAATGAAAAAGTTACCTCATATGTTGCTTCTAAAACAACTTTATTTACACCAGTGTATTGTATTTTTACAATTAATTGAACTAACTTACATAATTTCAGAACTTTATTATTATTTATTTATTAAGAATATTATTTCAGCTAATATAGTGATATTACACATAATTGTATTTTATCTGAAAGTAAACAAGCTGTCATTAACTTTTAAATAAAATGCCGCATTCTTCACATATCTGTATCTTGATAAGGTTTTGTGTAACATGCATATAGAGATTCAGATTAATCCTTGCATCTAGAATTTAGAAATTGTGTGACTCATGTTGCTATGAATATGGTCCACAATCAATATATCAATATATATGGTCCACAATCGATAACGGTTTCTCCCCAATTTTTAATAATACATAAAATTATTGCCCAATTTATTACATTTTATCTACATAAGATTTTATATATTTAGCGCAGTTTTCGTTAATAACCAATTTGCAAAATAATTATCAATTATGTGAATTTGAAATATATTGCAAATGATTTACCTTTTTTTTGTTTCAGAAATTAAAGAATATTATGTGGTATACTGAAAGGCAACTAAATGAAATTTCATTAGGCGGGCTATTAATTCTAGTTATTATTAGAACAATACAATATAATATGTTAAAAATGAGAGATAAATACCTTCACACAAATTGTTTAGCCGCTTTAGCAAATATGTCTTCACAGTTTCGTGACTTGCATCCCTATGTTAGTCAACGATTGGTGTCCTTATTTGAGACAATAGCAAAAAAATATCAAAAACTGACGAAAAGACTGGAAAATAATAAGACTAAAGATTTAAACGAAACGACTGTCACGATTATTCAAGATGATGCAGAATTAGAACAAGATGTAAATGTTCTTGAAGAGGTGCTAAGGATGGTTTTGGAAATTTTAAATTCTGCATTATCAACACAGTTAATTAACAACCCTAATCTTATTTATACTTTATTGTATAATAAACATATTTTTCAATCATTTAAAGATAATGTAGTATTTCAAGATATAATCCACAATATTGATATCGTAATTAAATATTTTTCGCAATTGTTGACCGATAAAAGCCAACAAAATGAAGTCGATGCCCAACAAGTATTACAGGTTATTCAACAAGGTGGAAAATATTGGCCAAAAGAAAAAATAATTGTAAGTATACCTTTGTTTTTACTAGATATTAAATTATGTTGCATTGCATTGATTGGGTACACTCTTAGATTCTTAGAATTAACACTCTTAACACTTACACTCTTAGAAATATAAAAAAATATTGGGTTGATGTAACAGTTTGTCCCATTTTTTTTTGAGGAATATTATATTTAAAAATTATATTTACTAAAAATTACATTTAATCAATATAGTGTCTGCTGTTCGGTCTCTCGGATAGCTGCATAATCCCGCGCTCATAAAAGTTGTGAGGTTTTTGACTAAAGATTTGATCCAGCTGATTTTTCAAGTCTTCCAAGGAAGTTAAGTTTTTGCCATCTAAACCGTTTTGAAGCGATCTAAATTAAATGGTAGTCGGATGCCGCAAAAGTCGATTGTTCGCTTTAATATGTTGTGAGCAGTATTTTCTCAGAATTAATAGGTAATAGCTCATCATAAACGATTATCTTCCAGTCCCACCAAATACATAGCATTCCTTCTGAAAAACTTTCTTCGGATGTAAATGCATAACTTTTTTCGGATGGCTTTTGCGCTGGTTGTGCATTTCCGTTCAAGCAGAAATTCGGCCAATCTTTTTTTTCTCCGTTAACTTGTACCTCGTAATGGTTAGCATCGGCCTTACTAACCATTCCAAATTGATGTATTCCCGTTGACTGGTTGATTTCAAGAATTTCCACAATCTCTCAAGTTGTTTTATGTTGATCACTTTCAATATGCGCCAATATTTCGTGCCATCAGCTTCGATGGGTTTTTTTGAACAGTTAATAAAATTAAATAATCAAAATTGTTTTCACAATACTTTCTGAACCACTTAAGGGCACGTGAAATCATCAACAGCACCCTTACCGTACACAGCATATATCTTCTTTTGCCTCCGCTAAGTATTATTACCTTTTCGGAAATAAAAAACATAATATGTCTAAAATGCTCCATATTTTCTGCCATTTTTAATGCTTAACAAAATTTTAAAGACCCAACAAAATAACCCATTTTTTCCCAAGTACTTGCCGAAATTCCTTCTGTTAAAGATCAAAACTTTTACTTGTTTGAGGTAAATCAATTCTTCTATTGGAACCTTTGTCGTGAAACATTAAACTCAAATAGTCTTACTACTTAGCACCAAATTACTTCTTTTAATTTCTCGACGTGCGTTTCGCTAATCATGTTATCATCATCAGATGATTCAAACCTAAGTATATAACACCACGGTTTTGCGATGCAATGCTATCTGGCGCCAAAAACGGGACGAATGTTTGTATCAACCTAATGAAAAAGCAATGAGAAATTGTGGTAGAATATAAGTTGTATTCTAGGTTATAGGCACATCAGTGTATAAATGATAATAGTGACTATTATGTCTGCTTGACAATTACACATTGCTATTCTAGACAGTGGCAATTAGGTATCTGTTTTAACATTACTTTACATATTGATATGATAGGTTCCATTTACAAAAATTAAAATATTTTATAAGTGTGCGTCCTAGTGTAATTTTCGCTAAAAGCTAGAGCTTTTACTTACTAGTTGGTATTAGATCTGCTGGAGCATTTAAGCATTTAGATTAATGAATTGTTTAAACAAAGTGATATATCAACAAGGAGCTGTAGACATTAAAATGTTTAAGTTTACATTACCCCAACGTTTTATCATACAAAGCGCAGGACGATGTTTTTTTACAAAATTGGGGAAATTTTACAAAATTGGGGAATTAATATGTAATTTCCCTAAAAAACCTTTGAGGACAACCGTTTATCTTCAAAGGTACATTTTAAAGAACTGGAACCACTCAAGTCATAAGAATATTATATATCTTTGTAGATGCAGGAATACAGGGTGTTGCAAAAAGTTTTCCCCAATTTCGAAGGGTCATTACTAGGCCCATGGAAGGGGTAGAGCAGTGGCCGTGGTCCAGTTTCCGTGGGTTCGTGCCATAATCAGTTATCGCCATGGCATGGAGTGGGGTCCATCGCACCTTCGTTGTCGAAGAGTTCTATAATAACTTAACTATAATAACACGGAGAATCTATAATAACTTTCCGTGCTTTCCATGTTCGGCTCAAGCACTTTTGTCATGGTGCCATTTGAACGGAAATTTGCCGGTGGGTTTTTCAACTCATCGACAATAACAGCCGTCATTCAACTGACGTGTTTATAAAAGATAACCTCTCAGAACTGTACTCAAAAATAAAAGTTTTTTTTTGTATCTTGTTTGGTTTGGTCTTTATGCCGTCTCAAATCCGGCAACCCCTTTTTACCGTACTCTGTACAATATGTCTATAAACTTCTAAAATTGTTTTTGTTATGAAACAGTTGGCACCATTTGCCGTCGATAGAAATAGTTACCATAACCTCTGGATTATAATCATTAGACTAATATAATATTGTAATTGCAAGAAGTTATTATAATAGTTGGCGAATATAAACGATTTGTAATGCGTTTCCATTTGAGAAATGAACATATTTTGTTTCGAGCTTGACAAATAAATATAACGGAAGCGTACGATATTATGAGAATAGCGTTAGAAAATAAGACGACTTTCGCACTGACGATCGAGCCAAACCAAGCCAAGCGAGCTCGATTTCGCTTTGAGAAACAAACCCTTGAATCAGTGTGAATAGAATAGCCACATACCGATACTTGCATTTGTTTCTAAAGTCGGACTCGCTCGTCTCGGCTTAGCTTCTCTTGGCAGTGCGAAAGTCGTCTAAGGCGTCTTTCACACCGCCGGCCGGGCCATTTCGATTTTGCCGCTATTCACACTAAACACCAAGTGCCGAGGCACCGGGTCGAGCCGAGTGTGAATAGCCATATACTGATACGTTGATAATTCAGTGTGAAAGTCGATTAATGCACCGTCATGTGCAGTAATATTTAACTGATGCAAGCGTTTTAGACAATGCTTGTCACATATGATTCATCATGAATTTGTTTCCAGACCAGATCGTTACCGAATATTTTATTTATTTGTTTAGAAACTTATAAACTGATTAGTGCAGGATCTAATAATGTCGGCAGAATATTCATAATTTCACATGAATGTGTAGTTTTTTGATCATGATTCTCTTTGTTCATTTGATTGTGATTGTTTGATATTTGGCAATATGTAGTTTTTTAATCATGATTCTCCTTATTCATTGAATTTCACATGAATAGATTTTTTTTATTCCCTAACAAAAATATATTATTTTAAAGAATTTTTAGATATCATCTTTAGCTCAACAGTTCTCTAGGCAGTCTCAATTTTCTTTTTTCACATAGCTGCTACGGTTTTTTTCAATTTGCTACATGGTCATCACACTTGACACTGGCCTCTCATCTGTGCAGAGGGCTTTCCCGTCTTCTTTTGCCATCTGGATTTGTAGACAGTATTCTGCTAAGCACTCTGTTAGCATCCATTCTGATGATATGCGCCGCTCATCTGAGCCGTCCGAGTTTGCTTCTGAACACAACGTCTCCTTTTTCAAAGTGGAGATTGCGGTCATATATTTCGTTTTGTTGCGACTTGGTAACTAACCGAAATAGTATCTGTTTTCGAGTAAGGTACGCCATTTGATTTCATCACATTCTACTTTTTTTTTGAAGTTGATTGGAGATTCGATGGAGATGAATTGACAAGAGGCTTTGTCGTATTCGCCTACTGAGATTTCACCGATATTTCGAATGCGTTGTCTTGTTGAGGATACCATTAATTCGGTTTTGTTTTCATGGATGTTGATGAATGTTTGTTTTCATGGAATTTCCTAGATATGTCCTCTGAACGGTATATTATGTCCACATCATCGGTATATGCAAGCAATTGCACCGATGTATAAAATATGATTATGATTGATTTCCTTATACTGATTCAAGTGCGATGTTAAAAAGAAGACAGCTCAGTTCATCAACTTGCCTTAAAATATTGTCAGAGTGTTTCCTGCTGAATATATTGAATCATACTTCTTTATATAACGATGTGATTAATCAATATATATTTTTTTTCAGAAATTTCCCGACTTAAAATTCAAATATGTAGAAGAAGAACAACCTGAAGAATTTTTCATTCCCTATGTTTGGGAACTTGTGAGTCAACAATCGATATTAAATTGGAATAGTTCCCCAATGAATATCGCAATTTGCTAGCCAAAGATTGACAAACCATAATTTTATATTTGTACATATATGTAGTAGGAATTTCATATAGTCCTTAATACAAAATTTTATACAATTCTTTGGGACATTGGTTTTGGTGTTTTGTAAACTAACATTTCTTCATCAACACCAATTTATTTATTCATTTAATTATGTAAAATATAGTTCCCATTTGCTTTAATGTATTCGATTAAAAATTGTAAAAAAGTACTTAAATTGTAAGGCAGTCATTCCTCCGAAACATAATTATATTATCACGTTTTATTACTGTACTAATTATACTTTAGAAAATGTAAATAGCTGTAAGTTAGCCTCTAATTTATAAAAAAGTTTATGTTAACTAATTTGTTGTTATGTGTAGCTTTTATAAAAATAGTTGTGTATAAAAAATCAAATCTGTTATATCATTTCCTACCATATATAAATTACCAAAATATTTATTATAAAGGTGTATCATTGTACCAAAACATTTGAACTATTATGAAAATAAACACCACATGCATATTAAAAAGAATATATATTTCTAATCAAGAAACATAAAATTAGTGGTTATTTTTCCTTTCTTGGCTTATTTGTGCTTTACTTTTATGTCTCATGAATTCCTTCTTCTTCTGCTTCATTTTTTTCTCTTTGTGACGTTCTTGAACTAAGACTTCCTCCCTATGTTTTTCTATTCTTTGTTTGGTTTCCTGTTTCAATTTTTCCTGCTTATGCTGATATGAAGCTTTGATCATTTTCATCATGGAGGATATCTGAAAAAGAAAGAAAAATTGTATAGTCTATTTAAGGGAAGTGCTTATAAAACATCGAAACAATACCTTTTGTTCATGGGGTTCTCTTATGACCGCAACTCTTTCAACTCCCTTTTTCTTTTCGCTAAACTTGACGCTATTTTTAGGCTTGTCTCTATATGGCAAAGCATTTTGTAGTTTAGCAGGTACCACTAATGGTTTAAATGGTTTCTCTTTTCGTACAATAGGCTATAATAAACTCAAGATTAGGGGTTTGATATTAGTAAAATTTTTGTAGAACTTTTTACCAAATATAAGTTATCCGAATTAACATCATTTCTAAGATTTTTTTCCCTCTTAATTTCTCCAGTGGTTCTGATACCTTTCCATCGATTTTTCATATCAGAGGGTAGTAATAACGTTGTGATAGGATTATAAAATTCCGGTACATCAACTTTGTACCATGTACGACAGAACACAATATCTAAAACGACATATTAATCGATACTTGGGCATATAAAACATTTTAAATAAAAGAACTAAGAATTATATGGACATTTCTACTATATTTATAAATATAGTAGTAATTTAGATATTATTCTTAGTTCGTTTATTTAAAATGAATTTCCATCTAGTATCGACTACCTCAGTTAAATACAATTTTTTTTTTATAAACATGGACTAAGTTGTTTTACCAAAAATTAGTGGTATATTGAAACCATCAATTCTTTTATTGAAAGAAGTGAAACACTAAACTTGAAGAGATTACCAGTAAACACCAAATCACTTTTATAAAACCTCTCGACGTGCGTTTCGATAACCATGATAGCATCATCAGGAGATGATTTCAAATGATTCGGAGATTAGGAGAGGAGATTAATCCCTCCTCCTGATGATGCTAATATATTTAGCGAAGAGATTTGATATTTAGTGGAAATCTCTTAAGAGTTTCGTATTGAAACCATGATAACATCACAAGGAGACGATTAATTTAGTTAGGTCTAATGATCATATTTTATAATCTATTGGCGATGCTAACATGATTATTAAATGGCGCGTCAAGAAACTGCAATCACATTATTTGGGATTTTGTGAAAAATCTTTTCGAGTTAAGTTTTAGTTTTGCCTTGTCTCGTTAAATCATCTCTTTCCCATTTCTTTCATATTTACTAATTCTAGATACTTCTACTGGATATATTCAATATATTTAATTGCCTACAGTGCACGTCTGAAAATATTTTGAATAGTCCACAGACAGAATGCATTTGTACCTCTAAACGCCACCATGACCACCATACAAAGTAAAATTTGCCATCAGTAAGTAGTTTGGACTAAGGTGTAAATTTTTGTAGCTAACTTGTTTAACTCTACAATTGTCTTCTAATAACATCACTGATCGATATTTCATTACAAAATTTAAAATTGAATTCAATTTATTTCTTATAAGTATAATGCAGTGTAAAAAAATTAAGGCTGATTTATTTTAATAATTTATGAAGAATCAGATATCACAGTGGTAGGTTTCATTAAAATGTTTATAAATAGTGCGTGCTTAATAGAAAATTTTAGTTAGTATTTCTTTTGATTCAATTCTTCTATTAGAACCTTTGGTATGATACACTAAACTTAAAGAGATTTGCCACTAAACACCCAATCACTTCACTCACTGTAAATATCTTAACTTAAACTTTTTTAAACTTCTCGACGTGTGTTTTGCTAACCATGTTAGCATCATCAGGAGATGATTCAATCTGATCAAAATACACTGTATTAAACAAAGATGTCAATTTTAATATAATTACCACTTAATAAAATTTTATCTTCAAACGTCGCTCTAAAACATCCTTCTGGTTTGGTAGCAGCCTTTTTAATCTGCCCTCTAATGCCGGAAACGGTTTTTATTCTCGCTCCTTCAAACTTGGCCACTTCCAAGGCACTGTTGAACATTCCTTTAATAAAAGCGGTTTTCTTATATATCTTTAAAGGATATCCAACAAGTTTAAGTTTTTTCATAATTTGAGTAGATTTATCTAATTCTTGGACTGAACCTGAGGCAGCTATACGAAACCCTTGTTTCTTCAATATCTAAAAAAAATATATGAGGGTAATAGTAGTAAAACTTATTCTTACTATCAACCTACCTCTGGGTTAGAATCAATGCTCTGTAACGCCAAAAAACCAGTCCCTTGGGGTGTAATTGGTCCCCAAAAATGGGCATTACAAGCTAAATGCTCGGGGGTATATTTTAAGTATCGATATTTCAAGTTATCTTCAAGTTTGGAATATAGTGGTATTGTCTAAAAATTAATTATATAGGGTGATTTTTTTAGTGCGTCCCAACTTTTAATTCAAATAAAACAATAACAAAATTGGATGCTTTGAAACTATTTATTTTATGTGAAATAACATTCAATGATAAATGTTTGAAAACAATTTCGGACAAATGTTCGCCCCGGCTACTTCTGACAAAGCGCATTCTGTCAATCCAATTTCCGACCACTTTGTCAACCAATTGGGGGTTTTATGTCCAGAATTGTCTCAGTTATGTTGGCTTCCAAGGCGTCAATAGTTGCTGATTTACCGACCAGATCAAAGATTTAACATAACCCCAAAGAAAATAATCTAAAGACGTTAAATCACACTGGTGGCCAATTAACAGGTCCGTCCCTCGAAATAATTTTCTCACCGAATTGTTCCCTCAACAAATCGATTGTTGCGTTGGCTGTATAACATGGGGAGCCGTCCTGTTGGAACCACATCTCCAGATTAATACTATTAAAATTCGGAATTAAATAAAATCCATGTAGTCTAATAACAAAGCCCAACTTCATACGAATGGCGGCGAATTGATACATTTGGATCGCCATCAACATTGCCAGCAACAGCGGCGATATTTTCTTCGGAAAGCAGTTTTTTGTCTTGTTTTTGTTTTAATGTCGAACAGGGTAAAATGCGTTTGGAATATGTCGATAATTCGGTGAATACGAGGTGTGGCTATTAAATAACGAGACTGACGCTGCTACAGAAGTACGCATGTGCTAAACGCCAGCGACCAACAGCTGTTTAGCGCGTAGCTTTCCTCTTTCGAATGCAGTACCTATCGCTTCTGTAAACAAATTCTTCTTGTATAAGCGTAGCCTTCGTTTAGAGTTGTTTTTTTTGTTTCGCCGGAAAAATGTTAAGTGTAACAATAGAGCAACGAATTGTGAAATTTCACTTGAAACTTGGAAAAACCGGTACTGAAACTTATAATTAATTGAAAAAAGTGTATGATAATGAATGTTATCGCGTGCACGTGTTTTTGAGTGATTTAAGGGTTTTCAAGATGGTCGAGAAGACGTTGAAGATAATCCACGCCCGGGTCGCCCTTCCACATCAAAAATGGATGACAATATGAAAAAATCGGTAACCTGGTTCGATCTGATCGTCGCTTAAGTATTCGTGCGATTGCTGAAACTGTAGGAATTGACAACAATTTTAACATGCAAAAAGTGTGTGCCAAAAGTGCCTAAAATTCTCACGTTTGAACAAGAAGCTCGCAAAAATGTTTGTACTGATACTTTGATCCAAATTCATTTGGTTCAACCATTGAAAATGAACCAAAGTTATTGGAAAGGATAATAACATATGATCCTGAATAACATATGATAATAACTTATAATCCTGAAACGAAGCGCCAATTCATGTACCGGAAGAGCCCAAATTCACCAAGAGCCAAAAAAGCTCGAATGAGCAAATCAAAATTAACGGCAATGATGATTGTTTTTTTCGATATTCATGGGATTGTTTGTGTACCTTTAGTGGTTTCCTGGAGGTCAAACTATTAATAAATATTACTACCTTCACGTTCTTGCTGACCTCCGTGAAAGAATAAGGAAAAAACGACCTGAATTATGGAAGCAGCTCATTCCTTAAATGTGCCGGCTCATTCCGCATTGTCTGTCGAGAGGTTTCTAGCCAAGTACAACATCCCAGTGTTAGACCCTCCGCTTTATTCGCCGGATCTTGCGCCGTGCGACTATCTGTTTCCTAAGGTGAAATCTGCATTATTTTGATTTCATGCATATTTACTTATTATCGTCTTCAATATACACCAATATATAACAGTGCTAACAAGTCTTCTTCTGTCATTTCTTTCAGAACGCTTGCCGCTTTCTCTTTCACAGCTTTGTTTCACTTTGCTTCTCAGCAAGACTTCTCTGCAAGATCAGCGCTGTTTCGAAAAATAGAAGATTCGCATGGAGCGTTGTGGGGATAGAGGAGGGGTGCATATTGAAGGTGATAATAAGTAAATATGTATGAAATCAAAATAAAATCTTTTACAGTGTCAGTATCGTTATTTAATAGTCACACCTCGTACATTACAAAGTTCAAATTCACGAAGTGCTCTGTAAGTTTGGTGCACAGAACACTGATTTTGATAATAAATTTCGACAATTTGCAAGCGTTACTCTGATGTTAAATGTTCCATGATGATTTGCCAAACGACTAAGATACATATTTACAGACGTGCGCGCAAACTCACAGTTTGACAGCAACTCCAATCGAAAGTTCGAACACACTAAAAAAATCACCCTTTATACTTTATAAACAGATCAGACAGCAGAAATGGATTAAAAATGACCGGGAGTTTGGCATCTCCTGTAATCCAACGACTCAGAGGTGGAAATGCGTCTTTTGTTGCGGTACTTTGATGGGTAACCCTCCGAGGAGAGGCGAGGCCTGTGTACTGAATTTCAATAGACAAGGGTGACAAATTCGAATAGGAATTTCCCTTCAGTCATGCCAGTTTGAGGCTGAGCAAGGCGAGATGCCTTCCGAGAGATATTCTACTTGTGGACTCGCTAGTCCATAGGCATCTCGAGAGACTTAAGGTTAAGCACACACCAAGAGTTGACAGCCCGAGGTGGGTAATGATCAGGATTAATCGGTAGTTGATAACTAGTAGGTCCAATTGATATATAGTCCCAGTCGCAGAGGTATTTCTGATCCAAAATCTTTACTTCTTTTATTTTAGATTAAAAAATCAAGAGAATAATTTTAATCCAATTTTAAAAGATTCCTTATTTATTACTTGAGGTAAAAAATAATCTTTTCTCCCAAAGCGCAGTTGGGACTTAACGAGTTTTTGGACAAACATAACTTCAGGATATGGGTCGATGAAATCTTCGAGTTATTCAGGAGTTCCTCTTCATGCTCAGAAAGTCACTGGTGCGTTTTTTTGGCTGAAGGAGTGACAGGACCTTATTTTTTTGAAGACGATTGATAATGGTCACCGCTATAGGGATAAGCTAACAGAATATATTTGGCCTGAACTGGTAAATGTGGATATAAACAATGTTTTCTTTCAACAAGACTTGTCACACATCTCGCCAGACAGACACCTAAAGTTTCCTGATCTCGAAATGGTAATGTCAATTGGTCACCAAGATCATGCGATCTCACGCCATTGGATTATTTTTTGTGTGATTATGTTAAAACTCTGGTTTACAGAAATAAACCCAGAAATATTCTAGACCTTAAAAGAAACATTTTCACCAGGCAATCATTGAAAATATACCACGCAATATGTGTCAAAGAGTAATTGGATCTCGAGAATGATTCCACCAGATAAAACGGAGGGGGACATTTGAACGACATTATTTTCAAAACATAATGCCATTATTTGTTCTTCAAAATAAAATCAAATTAATGTATTCCACCAAACGAAGCCGAGGGGGATTTGTTCTTCAAAGTTCTGATATTCTTTAAGAAAATATCTTATTGTTTATACTACATTTACCAGTTCAGGCCAAAAATATTGTTTTCTTATTCCTCTAGCGTAACCATTAACAATAACACGATTTCCCTCATGGTCTCCAAAAAAATAAGGTTCTATCACTTCTTCAAATTCTACTTAAAGCGTAAATTTTTCAAAAACCATTTGAATATTATAATTTAAGTATTCAGGTATAAATTCCAAAGCTGTATATTTACTATTACCTGAAATCGTCGCCATCCTAAAGAGATAATTAAAGGATCCTTCGTCTTTAAAATTTTACTATACCATCTGTGTTTCTTGATCTTAACATTCACAAAACCTATATTTTCTTCACCCATATTTAAAGATCCTAACACCAAGGGATATGTTGGATCAAAATTTACAATAAACTCTGATGGAACATTGGCAAATTCAATTCTGACATACATTCCAGGTCTACATAAAAATTAAATATATTGTTTTTCAAAAACAAATATATATATATATATATATATATATATATATATATATATATATATATATATATATATATATATATATATATATATATATATATATATATATATATATATATATATATATATATATATATAAACCTACCTAAAACCCTCTACTTCAACTCGAATGTCATCAGGCATATTTTCAAACACTGTTTTGTTTAATTGAGCCTGTTTTTCAGCTACATTTTTCAGTTCATCATAGTAAGTATTCTTTTCTGTGTTATCATACTCTGCATTGAATTTTTCTTTCAGCTTCCTTTTTTTTTCAGCTAAAGCTTCTCTATTTGCTTCCCCATCAACTTCCGTATTATCTCGTTTACGTTTACCACCTTCAATATTACATAATCTAATGATTGCCCAAATAAAAAAATATTGTTTTCATATCAAAGGTACCACTATAAGATATGATGTTGAACATCAAATTTGTGTAAAATAATATATCAGTAGGACATACAGAAATACTAAGAAAGTTTCTGAAGTATTTTTAAGTATAATGGAACAAATGTAGCTAAAGATTTAGCACATTATAGGCAATATAGATTTAGATTAGATTTAACACATTATAGGCAATATAGAGAACATTCTGGACAGTAAAGTGTTTTCCAATAGGAACGATAGGATTTTGACAGCTAACGTCAGCCATATTTGATATCCAATTCATGACATTTGCTGTCAATTGTTTTCAGTAAGGTTTGCCATTTCACCATGAACAAATTTTCGTAGCCATAACGTTTCGAAATTGTCCAAACATTTTATCAAAATTCGAGAAATTTTATTGCTACCCAAAGACGTTTACTGCATTTCGTTTAAAACACAGTTGTCATTCTGTTCCTTTTCATCAAGCGATCCGACGTAAAATTGATAAATTAGAAGGAGACTTTAGTCTTCACGACCAAAAGCCACCGTTATGAGTTCGTAGTGGCCGTAATGAAGAAAATATCGCGACTTCGTGAAAGTATTGCCGAGAACGATGTGTCTATTCCGCATCGTTCTCAAGAGTTGGGCTTATCCAGCATGACCACCACCAAGATTGTATTGGCACAAGAACTTAAGCCAACTTACCATCGATTACGTCAGGAGTTCGTTGAAACCAATGAAAAACTATCCGGATTTTCATCGCAAAATCATCTTCTCTGATGAGGCTCATTTTTGGTAAAACGGCTACGTCAATAAGCAAAATTGTCATTATTGGAGACAAAGCCATAGGTTCCTATTTTCGGCCGAATTTTCTGTATTTTATTTCAAATTCAAATCCTATCTCTAATATATCTTAGGTATATCCTCTTAGGTCGAGGCCGCACTACGGCTAAACCGCCGTGGTTTTTAACCGCGTGACTTTGAGTGTCAAGAAACCTAATACAGGCGGTAGCACTTGCGGTTTTTTCCCGCGCTCCAATTTGTAACCAATAAAACGTAACAGTTTTTGTTGACGTCTTCTTTTTATATTTCTTAGTATTAGAGTAACAATACATACTGCTCTCTTGAAATCCATCTTCAAACTGTGAAAATCGCGGGCAGTTTCGCGGTTTTTAATCGCAGTGTATGCGTTTCGAGCGGTTTCGCAATTATAGGGGTTAACCGCTCACTGGAAAAAACCATAGTGCGGCCTCGGCCTTATTGGGAAACACTTTATTAAGTATTGCTACGACACACTAATGCCATATTATATTTTTCTACCAAAAATTCTCCAAGGATTATTCCATAAGTTCCACATTTACCTACTGACTATCTATAAAACACAAAATCCCTTTAACTCTAGTTTTGGAACTTTTGCAGTGAAACACTATATTCAACGAGATTTACCCCTAACAAATGAATCATTGGCTTTTGACGTCTCGATGCGCGTTTCACTAAACATGTTGGTATTATCAGATGATTCACTCTAATCTACATCAAATTATCTCCCCACGATGCTGACATGATTAGCAAAATGCGCGTCGAGAAATGAAAAACAAGTGATTTAGTGTTTAGTGATAAACGTTTTTTAGTTTACAAAATCCCTTGTTTACTGTCTGGAACATTTGTTTTGCAGTGCTAGCATAGTTAGGAAATAATCCAGTCTAAATAATAAAAAAAACTTCCTCGAGTTATGTTTTTATAAGAAAGGTTTAAACCTAAGAATTTAGTTAACAAATCAGCTACAAAAGATGCTTAAAAAATTTACAGTAATATGGAAGAGATTATTTTTGAGGAAAGAAAATATTTTTTAATTGTAGTATGAGATGATTTACCTGAATTGGTCTTAAGATCAGATTTTTCAACAGATTTTGATGAAATGTGCTTTTCGCCAGTTTCCAAATCTTCGAAATCTCCATCTAAATCAGAATTCATATCATCAAAACTTTCTGCGTCATCAAGCTTTAAAAGTTCACTAGCGTCCTCCGAGTCTCTCCACTTTCCAGTAACAAAACAATTTACAATCAATTCCTTGTTCTTAAAAAAAAGTTAAGTTATTTTGAGATTGAGATTATTACTATAATTCCCACTCTTTCATCTGTCCAATTCTTTGTTACAGTATTCCAAGGAAACATTAAACTAGATTCAGTTAAATCCATATTATCTTTTTCCAATAATATTTGCTCTTGTTCTTTTGTAATTTTTTTGGTTAGTAAGTCATCAAAATCATTGTCGCTATTGTCTGATTTTTCTTCGAGCTCAACTTCTTTTCTCTTTAAATCAAATACACCTGTAGATAAACACAACTTTATAAGAGTTTGAAAAAGAAAATTTAATTACCATAAACCATTTTCATTAAATTTTGTGTGGAGCTAATTCTATCCAGAAATGCATCTTGCGCCTTTTTGGTTAGATTATCTTTCCATTTTACTGCCATTTCTTCATCGTTATTGTCCAAATCAGAATCTTCATTGTCAGATTCTGAATTTGATATATCACCTTCATTTGATTTCAGAGCCTCCACATTTGAAATATCTTTATTACCTTTTTTATTTGTTAGCTCATTGAGAACATTTATTATTTTTGTATGGATATCATTATCTTTTGTTTTACTACATTCAACATCATCAGGATAATTGTGTTCTGACTCATCTTCAGAGCTACTCTCTGGTAATGAATTATCATCATCTATCCCATCATCTTCATCATCATCAAAAACCACTTTTCTCCTAATTCTACCATCAATTTCAACCTGTTCTTCTGAATAACTACCCTTTTTGAGTTCTTCTAACTCTTCATTTAGATCTATATTATCTTCTGGGTTATTATTTTTAAAATTATTTCTCAACTGAACTTCAATGTTATCAGATTTATTCTCTGAATTAATCTCATCAAAATCTTTTGCAGTAAATTTCGTTCCCCCTGTAAATAGCTGCATTTCAGAATGATTCATTTTTAAGTCTAATGTTTCTTTTGCTTCAATAAGATTGGAAACAATGTTATCTTCTTCCTCTTCAGTTCTTCTATTATGACTGTGGGATCCACCTAATTCAACATACACTGCATCTTTATCATAGACAATGCCTCCAACTCCGGAAAATGGAGCATATACCAATTTTTCTTTTTCTACCAGAGCACGTTTTTTCAGTTCTTCTGGTAGAGGACAAGGATCTGGTAAATAAGTCATGTCTTGAATTTTTAAGTCACCAAACCCTGAAAGAGTTAAATTTTGTATGTGTGCATACAGAGTATATCGGAAAAATAACGGAATTTTTATAATTTAAAGAAAACTATTAGCACCCAACAATATATAATCTGAAATATGTATATCTGCTCTATAAAACAAAACCGCCATTATTAGAATCACTCAACGGATTGTCAAGTTATAGCGCTTAAAGTGACAATACCTTTTATCACTATGTCACCAAAAACACGATGGAAAAACGCTTTTACGACTCTAAAGGTATTATAGTTCGGGAATTCATTCAACAAGCTTAAAATGTCAATGCTGAATATTATCTGGGTGTTATGGAGCGTTTGTGGAAGAGAATTGTTCGAGTGAGGACCGAATATCAAGCCCACAATCGCTGTTTCTGAACTTGGTGAAAAAACAAATCTGTGTGCTTCAACATCTTCCGTATTCGGCTAATTTATCTCCGTGTGACTATTTCTTGTTCCCGAAACTCCATAAAAGGGACGTTTTATGACAGTGTTATACAACTCCAAGCCGTAACGAGGGTCCAATGACCGAAAAACGACAAAAAATCTAAGCTAGTATAGTTCAACATGTATTTTGAACAAAAAGACATAATTTTGGCAAAATAATTATTTTTTTTTTAATTAAGAAGTTCCGTTATTTTTCCGAGATACTGTGTATTGTATGTACAGTGATTCACAGTCAAAAAAATGCAAGGTCTTTTTGATTAACAAAACGTCTTTTTAATTAACAAACTGTAATACAATTGCAACAAAACTTTTTTAACATATGCCTAATACTTTTATTAAACTTATTAAAATAGAAGAATTAATATTTGATGATAAAATATGTGTTTTATAATATAATACGGAAGACATAAAATTTAATCAATATTTGGTCAGAAGTTCTTTGTTATTTATTACCAGTTTTAATTGTTTTGGCATAGAAGCAACAAGCTTTTCTATACAAATTGGTATAATCTTCTCTCATTCTTCCCGAAGAGCTTAAATTCTTTGTTTGTAACATTATGTTTTATTCACTTCCATCTTTAATATCCTCCAAAGATTTTAATTTATATTTATGTCAGGAGACTGTTTTTATAATATTGGGGCAATTGTAGAAACACCATTTTTTTGCCAAATATGAAATGTGCTTGGGATCCTTATCTCCTTAAAAAGCATAATTATTGATAATTCCCCAATTGACTAAACATGTTTGTCTATTGTGCCCTCAATAAAGTGGAGATTTCCCACCTTTGAAGGCCTATATCCCTAAACCATGACATGGCCACCTTCACGTTTCATAGTATAGAGAAAGTTTCTTTCCTGGAGTTCTTCATTGGCCCGTCTCCACACAAAACCTCTTCCGGCAGATCCAAATAAGTTAAATTTTGATTCATCCAAAAATATAATAGGTTTCCAGAAATCCATATGTTTTTTTAATACTCCTTGGCAAAATCAAATCTAATTTTTCTATTTTTGTTGTTTATGTATGGTTTTTTCTTGTAACTCTTCCATTAAATTGGTTTTTTGTAAGTGCCCTGCAAATGGTTTCAGCATATACTTTCTTTTTTAAATGTTGAGCAATTTTGCCAACTTTGGAGCACTCAATTTAGGATTCATTTTAATTTGACTTAAAATCTATTGCCCATCAGCCCCAATAAAACTGTTTTTGCACTTACTATACACTTATTTACGATTCTTTTTTGTAATGTTCCTTTTATAATGTGTATACCTTGTATTTAATGTTCTATTATGATTTCTTGTACACAAATTCTATTCACATTCATTTAAAAAATGAAAACTCAATTTTAAACAAAGTATATCATGACACTATTTTAAACATAAAACAATTTTACACTACAAGCAAATATCTGCAATATATTTAAAAGGAAATTCTAATCAAAAACAAACATTGCAACAGTTTCACTGTGACATTTAATCTTTGATTCTCACACCTAATCATTAAATTGTTTCCATTGCAATAACGGTTTATTGCATTATATAAATATATTGTGGTGCATGGCTTTATTTATTGTTTTGCATATGTTTTTTTGATAATTAACTACAATTAATGACTTGGCATCATTTTGACTCTGAGCTGCTGTATATAAGTATATGCATTATATTTTTGAATGATTTAGGCAATCTTTTAAAACTAACATATTATTACTATAAAAATGGGAATAATTATGCAGTATTGTTTTATGTTATAAACTAACTAAAAGTTTAATTACTAAGCAATTAAATCTTACCAGCTATATGAATTGTGTTTTGTTTCTTTAATGGTACACCCCGAATATACCCATATAAAGATATGCTTCTATCACATTTTGGATTTTTTCTAATTAATTCTTGATTTGTTAAATCCTCATATCTGTCTCCTAAAAGATAGCTGTGATTCTGTCGCCAAATTAGAGGCCTAAATTTCATTACTGATATAAATCTACCGAGGTTTTTAACTTCATTACGTAAATATTCTCCATGAATGATCCCAGAAAGGTAAAATAACTTTGCACCTGGATATACTTCAGTCCAGAATCGATGCTTAAGTGTTTTCTTTGCATTCTTTAGAGCTTTACTACTTTTAATCATGTCTAAATGGGTTAATATACCCATTATTCTTGGCATTCCATGGACTTGACAAATATTTAAAAATTCAAATATTTCCATTTCAAATCCAAAACTAGCATCACATAACAACAAGGCCAAGTCACAGACCTTTGCTAAATCTATCATTGAATTTATATCATTATTACATTCAATAAGAGTTACTCTCCTTTTCTTTCCAGTAACAATTGTTACAGGTCCCTTAATATCACTTAAAGGAGATCTGGTAAATAATTTAATCAAGTTATTAATAAGCGTTGTTTTTCCAACTTTGGGTGGTCCCACAATTGCTATCAATATTGGGGGTGGTTCAATAGGGGTCCTGTCAACTAATGGGATATGCTGTTTCTTAGTATCGATATCTTGTTTCCTACGAAATCTCCGTTCGGCCCTAACAACAGAATTAAAAGCAAATGCTTTGGGGTTTCTTTGCTTATCAGTTAACTCTACATCCTTATTTTCTTTTCTTTTCTTTTTCTTTTCAGCCTTTCGCCCTAAAATTTAGAGTAAATATATTATTAGAATTAATTATTCTCCAATTAATACTCACCAGAATTCCTTTCTCTATGAATTTTTTTGTTTTCTACAGGGTCCTCTTCTGCCATATTTGAAATTAATTTTATTACGAGAAATCTAACACCGTGTATAGATTAACACATTTAGGATCTACACGAAAAATAGGGTTATAACCGTCTTCGTGTTGATTCTATTTAATGTGTTATTGGCTCTGTTTCTATCGATCGTATTGGTCAGGACATTACAAGAAACGCAGGAATCTGACTATAAGCAGTACGGCTAGTTTTATACATAAAAATATTGTTTTCTTAATGTATGGATCATTACAGGCATGAAGAATAATTGAATTTGGTACCGATTATGTAATTGCCTTTAACATTGGTTCGATAGACATCTAACATTAGTTAAAATTTGTTTTCTTGCTATTGTGAATATATGAGTAAATATTCCATTTTTGCCCGACTTTCTTCTTATCTTAGCTAAAGGATATAAGAAATCAAATTATTTTCATTCCGAATTTTTCTCCTTTAGATAGAGCAGATCTTATTTGCATTTTTATGTCCATTTCTTTTGTTTATACATGTTTTTTTAGTGGCAAAAATAATGAATACGACAATACGTATTCAATATTTTTAACATCATCTCATTTTAACATCAATATCATTAATTTTTGGATTACGTTAGCCAATATTATAGTATGGACCTCTTTTAAGTCATTAAAGCCTTTATTTGCAGATTCTGTAGACGATGTAAATTACTTTCTCTTCTTGACATCCATAGGCGATAACAAATAAGAGCTTTAAAACCAACCGCCGGAAAATAATGAAGTTGGTGATGACAAATACTTTTTTTAACATTAACCTCCAAGATCATTACAAGCGAATTTGTTTGTGTTAGTTTTGGAGAATATTTGGAAAATATTTGAAGATGGATATAACATACGATTGGATGAATGCACCTCACAGTACAGGGGTAATAATAAAACAATTTTATAACTTGCAAATAAACTATTCATAAAAATAATTTTTAGACGTCGATTATGGCAGCAGAATTTGATAATGGTGTTGTTATTGGGGCCGATTCTAGAACCACTACAGGGTAAGTTTCAGACTACATAATAAATTAATTAGTAGTTTAGTGCATACACTATTATTTCACAGTAATCAATGCAGTGGTTAAGTTAAAGATTGGAGAATATACATTATGTGAATTTTAAAATTAACTTGGTGATTAATCAATTTTAGAGCCTACATTGCAAATCGTGTGACGGATAAACTAACCAAAATAACCGACAAAATTTATTGTTGTCGTTCTGGATCAGCTGCTGATACTCAAGCAGTAGCCGGGATTGTTGCTTACCATTTAGGATTTCATGGGTAAAAATGTACTATATTAAAAATTGTCCTTCGAATACATATTTGTGTTTCCAGTATGGAATTAGGAGAGGAGCCTTTGGTAGAAGTTGGTGCAAATGTTTTTAAAGAATTGTGTTACAACTATCGTGATTCCCTTATGGCTGGTATTTTGGTAGCTGGATGGGATAAGAAAAAAGGTACATTAATGATCTTTGTCTCTATACTCAGGTTGAATAGTTAAATATTTAAGTGAAATCTTATTTATATTTAATATTCATTGTATTACAGGTTTTGTTTAATTTTCACATGTTTTCAGGTGGACAAATTTATTCAATACCAATTGGAGGGATGTGTGTTAGACAGTCAGTATCTATTGGTGGGTCTGGGTCAAGTTATGTGTATGGTTATGTTGATGCTAACTATAAGAAGAATATGACCCAAGAAGACTGTGTAAAATTTGTAACAAATAGTAAGTACATATCTTCCTTATTTCACATAGAAAATACAAGATATAAGGAACTGTATAATAGATCATTAATTAAAATAATAGTGAGATGATAAGTTTTGACATATAAAATATGTTGTATATTAACTAAGTAATAATTTTTTTTAGCACTGGCTCTTGCAATGTCCCGAGATGGTTCATCTGGTGGGGTTGTGCGTTTGGGAATCATTACAGAGAAAGGAATTGAACGTAGAGTTGTATTAGGCAATGAATTGCCAAAATTTTTTGAGGCTTAATTTACATTCTTATATTTTCACTTATTGTATTTACTGTTCCCATTTTTTTATTTGAATTTGGTGTCCAAAAAATGAATACAAAGTAATAACATTTGTTTAATTAATAATCTGTTCCTTTATTTGTAAATATTAGTTTATAAATTATTTCAATTTGGATATAACACTGAATTGTTCTGAAAATTGAGGGGATTGATTCACATACAATTAAGAATAGAGAAAAAAAAGATTCATAAATAAGTTTGTTCAGCTTTTTATTATATTTCAAAAAAAGGGGAAAATCAACTGAGGAGAAATATAAAAAGATATATCTTGTGTAAGTATGGAGATGATATCTTAATAGAGCACATATAATAAAACTGGTTTGCTAAATTCTGACCTGGAGTTTTTGACATTAGTAATGCATATATCTTTTTACTACTGAAATTAGATTAATTTTACCATTTCATTACACACCAAATTACTCAAAACACAAATGGGCATCGAGAAATTGAAAATAGTGATTGGTATTTAATGGTAAATCTGCTTGAATTTACCCACAAATTTAAAATTTATTTCAGTGTAGGAGATTGCTGCCATATTTAGTATATCTCATAGAAACGTGGAAAACAATTCACACATGCTATAACATGTTTCTCAGTTTAATATTTAGACTATCTGCAATCATAATTATTAGTGGGATTACTTGATAGAAGTAGTTAAAGATCAGGATAAAATTATTCTGGTATTTCAAAATACAAACATTTACCATGCCAACATCATAGTGAAAAATCAAAACAACTTAGAAACCGTACATAGTGCTTCTATTTTTTCCAGTAATTAGAGTAAGTCCACATGTTTAGAAGTTTAAGCACCTCTCTTGAAAAGTATTCACGCCTATTTATATGCATATTTCAACCGGCGCTTTTTTGTTTTAAATGTCAATAAAAGTTAAATATTAAAACAATTAAATAGTAATACTCTAAAAAACTTTCATATTAATTATATATGTGTGAACTAGTCTATGCCTTAGTCTTCTTCTGAATCCCAACATTTTCACTTTGTAAGGGAAATTTGTGTAATTGATTTCATTGGAGCTTCATTAGATATTTAATATGCCTACACTGCAACCAGTCTGTCACAGCAAATTTTTTCTAATTGATTATGCTAACATGGTTAGTGAAACGCGCGTCGAGAAATTAAAATAAGTGATTTGGTGTGGAGCGGTAAATTTAAATACACTTGTTTCCGAAGTTACTGTATTTTAAGTATGCTAGAACGACTAATCAATGTTACTGAGAATATTTATTTTAATGTAAAGAAGTATTAAACATATACTGAATACAGATTTACAAATTGCTTTTATTAAATGATAATTAAAACTTAATAGCCATGAAGTCAAAATAAAAGTTCGTATTTTATTCACTTGAAAACCATTTTTTTTTATTATAACTAAAATTAATATTACATACTGTTTCATATTTAAAAGTGATTAAAACATAATTCTATAAACCTTTCTAAATTTTTGTGCAATATATTTTGTAGAATTGAATACAAAGAAAGAATATTGACAAAAGAAATTAATTTCTTCAATTTTTAAAAATAAAGTACAATAATTTTCCACATGTAATTTAATTTTTGTTAAAAAATAAAATAGGACCATACATATATTTATATGAAGTGAATATTTTAGTAGTTTAAAATATTAGGAACATTATAATAAAAAAGAGTAAAAACACTCTCAAAACAGATCTTCCTTGAATAGTGTAAACACTAAAAAAATATTTTCCTAAGGATTGATGAAAGAAGATAAATAAAATACCTGTATGAATGTTAAAGTCTAAGTACAACTGAATAGGAAGGAGTTTTAACATCTACTATAAAAATGTTAATTAGAAACTAAGTTCATTTCGTAGAACTTATTGTCTATTGCTACGAGTTTTAAAACAACTCTAAAAAAGGAAATTCTTAAATATTTTATCTACTTAGAAAAATTTAGTAACAATTGAGGGAGTAAAAACTGAAATAAAATAGCAATAGTATTATTGAAGTTTCTTGGGGACATGTACACCGATAATAGTTCATATTAAACACAAAATCCATAAAATATAACTCACTTAATAAAATAAATACTAACTTAAGCTAATTAATTGTCAAATAATAGTTTACGTGGCTCTAGCCACCCTTTCACTTTCTGATCTTATTTCTAAGAGAATATTATTAAAAAAAGATTTTATTTAATGCTGCTGGTTGGAAATATATGTCAAAGGTATTCTGGGAAAAAAACGGAACATAAATATAAAATAATAACATTGATAATTTGATTACTGAAAATGTTAGTTCAAAATGTAATTCAGTCAGAATCCTCAGTAAAAATGTAAATTAATAAGTCACAGTTTCTGGTCTAAATCAATCCAAAGAGTAAAAATAAACCTTTTTGAACGTTATTGTTATATACAAAATTATTTCTTTATTCTAATTAATATATAATTTGATTGAATATATTATTTAAGTGAGTTACATTTTTTTAGCTGCTTATAGTTTTCTGATTTAAATATAGATGTACTAAAAATGAATGCAGCATATTACAATTAGAAAATACTGTAACACCATGGGATATTTATTCAGGATCGTGGAATAAATGTTTTAAATCATGTTCATATAATGCAATGATTGCCATTATACCGACTCCAATTAATAGTCCGCTTAGATGCAAAAAACACTGTAACAAATTATCTTCTTCATCGTGGGCTGAACTTAATTCAGGAATCATGTCTACCAAGGCTATGTAGATAAAGGTTCCGGCAGCGGCGGCGAATAACCATGAATTTGCAGCCTCAGTGTTTCCTAAAAAAAATTACCATTAATAAAAACTTCATATACTTTATTTTTCAAACTGACAGTATGTTTTCATTGAAAGATTATATTAACAAATAATGAAACGCCTCAAACATAAATATAATAAAGAGAAAATTAGACAAGAAAAGTATTTCATTATACATTTGTGATGGTGGAAACCAACAAAATATTATGGATAAAATTTTACAAAGTTTAAGAAATAAGAACAAGATTCTACAATGCAATAATTTTTTTTTTATTTTGATAAACTTTGTTATTTTTTACATTTTGTTCCGGCCTAGATAAAATCCGACTATTGACACCGGCCTCGTGAAAAATGACAACAGCCTGAGAAACGAGAGGGAAGTCTACAGTAAGTAGGTTATCTTTTTTTCATTGTTGAATATTTTCCATTTAAGTTAAATCAAAAATAAATTTTCTTTAAAATGTGTTTAGAGAAACTATAATAGTTATTAATGTAACTCCTTCACAAGTGATACAACAGTATTCCATTTGGTATAAAGGTATAAAATATATAGTATAAAGTACATAGTACAAAAATTATTCTCCCTCATATTATAGCTTTGGACTGACAAATGAAATACAATTGTAGAGATCTCGTCTATTGACATTACTGCGCAAAAATTTGTAAATATCTTTCCTAAAAATAAAATGCCCTGTGTTTTATTGTTCAAGATTTATTAATTTTAAAAGTAGCAGTGTTAACATTCATTCAAAAATTGATCAAATTTATCATACAGTATTTCTATCTCTAATAAGGTTAAATATGATTATGATGAAAGATAATCTTGATTTGATTCACATCATGGTCAATGATCGAAGGATTGTAGTAAAATATAGTGTAAAAACGTGATTTTTCAGTAAGTACTGTTGAAAAAAAAGTCCACCGCGAATTGGGACTTTCGAATGTTTAGATCTGATCAAAAGCATATCACAAATCTCGGTCGAGGTTTATCTGATGATAACACAAACCCGACTACAGATAAAAATATTACGCTTCGAAGGGGGTTCTTTTTATTGATTATTTACTACGTATGCATATCATCGAAAAACCAATCACAATTTTATATTGAAAGTTCGTTAAGCAAAAAGGAAAACAATCGCGAAAATTGACCCGCGGCGTTTTGTTTCACCAGGATTAGAACGCCCCAGATTAGAAAAGCTGTGCTTCAATGGATGTCTACCACAATGTCGGCTTTAAATATTTTAAACAGCCTCCCTCTTCTCCATATTTCGCCCCCAGCGATTATTTTTATATTTACAGGATACTCACTTTTTTTACGATGAAGAGGTGATCGCTGACGCAAATGAGTGCAAGACAAAAAAGAAGGTTTTTAAAAGAAACCTTTGATATGTAGAATAATAACATTTTTTGGGAATTCTCCTCACATAAGATAAACTATAATAATGTTGAAACAAAGAGGATTTTCAATTTTTTTGTATTGAGTTTTTGATGAAACGATTATAAAATACGTTTAATCTAATAACATTCTTAACGAACTTGTGTCAAGAAAGTGTAAACAAGTTATTTGATATATTGCAGAAAATTCCTTCAATTCAAAATATTTCAATATGATAAATGTAAGTAGTTATTTTTTTCTAAGGTTAAAGAACCATCATATTAGATAATTTGCAATTTTCTATTACTTACCTAAGTACAGTCCTACTAAATTTCCCAGCACACACAAGCCACTACATAACAAATTGTAAAACAAAGCTTGTTTAATGCTCATGCCAGCCTTTAATAACATAGCAAAGTCTCCTAATTCGTGCGGCAACTCATGACAAAAGACCGCCAAAGTAGTTGAGAAACCACCAGCCAAACCACTAGCAAAAGCAGCACCAATTGCCATTCCATCTGTAAAATTATGAAGTCCGTCGCCCATTATCACCATCCATGCTACAGAAGAATAATTCTGAAAATATAAGGATTTGATTTATATTTAAATTTTAATTTCAAGGAACTTTTTGATTATATGTTAAGCTTAGATTAAACGTTCTAAAGTTGCAAGAATAAACAGGTATGCATTTTCAAAATGGTAAAGAACATTTTTCAATTTACTTCAAATTTAAATTAACTTGTTTAACTAGCTGTGTGCATAAAAAATTGCTGTGTGCTCCTGGACAATATTAAAAATATTCAAAAGGCAAGGGAATTTTTTTCCCGTGCTCCACGTACAATTTGTCCAGAAACCGGCCACGGGAGACTTGTTGGTCTTTGATGTTGAATGAAAGATTGGGCAAGTTTTACGTGGAACACGTGAAAAATTTCCCTTGTTTTTTTGAATAGCTATGTGTGATTTGTTTCATACTACCTAATGGTAAAAAGTCGAAAATATCACGATTGTCGGCATGTCCCTTAAAAAAGGAACGAACAATACAACATACACGCTAATCTACATAGATCCCCTTTTACTATAATTTTCTCAAGATGGTATAAGGTGTTTAGTTTGATGAACCCATCATACTATTTCATATCATTAAGTTAAAAAGCATAAGCATCAATAAAAAAAGAAAATATGTTAATACTGAAATTAATTGTTTTTAAAATTGTTAATACTTAAATGATTTTTTACAAATAAACTAAAAAAATACCTAATGTGAGTTATGCAACATTAATATATAATCAAATGGGGCACATGAGATATTTATGCATTGTATATTCATTTATTCTAATTAATGTATTTTAAATTTATAGTAATTAATATAGTATAGTCCCAATGATAGATAACAAATGTTTGGTATAGTTATTTGGTATATATTTTTTTTAATGAATTAAAAAATATTTAGTAATAAACGATTATAATTTTTTAAAAATGTTAAGAAAAACGTTTTTATACTAATGGGTTGTTACATATGTTACCGCCGTTTTTATAATTCGTTTGTTTTTTTTCCATTTTTATTTTGTTTAATTAAGTTGGGTATATGCAAAAAATCTTCAGCAGCACTATTTTTTTCTACGCCCTCCCACTTTAAAAACCCACGAGCCGCCACTGTTATAATGGTATTTAGACATGAATAAGTGCTATCCGAATGACTTTTTGAGGCGAATCGTGTGCTTATTGTTAATAAAAAAAAAGTAAGTCCTACAAGAATCTTAGAGTAAAGTAGGTATAAATTCTACATTAGACATTTGATGCTACAAGAGTTTTGAAAGCATAACAATGTCACAAATGCCATTAATGCTGTTTATTCTGGGGAAGGGGAAATGTCAACGTTGATTTAACAAAATTGAGTACAGTGATTTCAATCTTTTTGTCGGTATACAATCTGGAAGATCAAGATATTAAGATTGATAAGGATCCAGAGTGGACGTAAAGAAATGATTTAAAAATTTCGTGATTAAATCTGGTATAAAACTCACAAAAAAAACATGTTCAAATGCAAAAGTTGTATACTCATTTTTCCAAAAAAAATTTTTAATACCAAAAAATCGAGTTGAAACCGAAAAAAATATTTCCCGTGTTATTTATATGGGAAATCGAATTTTTGAAAGAGTGAAGTCTCTAATTCACTTAATACTTTTTTTTCCAAGTATCAGATTTTCAGCTAAGACAGAAAAAAAAATATCGCCTAAAAATGTAAAAAAATGAAATTAAAAAAAAAAAATAATTTTCAATTAAACATTCAGAATTGACTGAAAAACCTTTCTCAACATTAACCTTGCAATGAGATAAAATCATGACTATCTTTAACAGCTGTGCTAATGATTGTGGATTGATAAAAAAAATCAAGAGTTAATAATCAATAAAATAAATTATTTATGCCCTACTATTGACTATTATATGTTGAAAATTTATAAGTTAAAATATTTAATAAAAAGTTATTTGGTTAAAATAAATTGAAGATATTATTAAAAAAAATCGTTATCGCAATTAAATTCCCTGAAAGTTTTTGATATTTTTTATAATTCCATATTTATATTTCCATGATATTTCCCGGTTGCACTAATAATTTCTGATCCACCCTGGGATCTGTTGTCTGAAATTGAAGCTGATCCCAAATAAACTATTCAGGAATTAGACACAAAGTTTAAAACTTCATGATGGTTTCCCACATATAACAGTGTTTAAAACAACTGAACAAAGTTTAAAGAGAAGGAATTCATAGGGTATTGGTAATCCCCGATCCACCCTGGGATTTGTTGTCTGAAATTGAAACTGAACAAAGTTTAAAGAGAAGGAATATGGATGCCATATCAGCTTTCAGTTGAAAGCAAAATCCAACATGTAACCATCTGCATTTTTATCCAGGTCAGGCAGCGATCCTCTTCTTTAACAAAGTGTTACTGGACATGAAAAGTGATTCTATACAGTAATCCATATAAGAAAAAACAACGGTTAACACGAGAACAACCATATGGTGGGATTTGTCAGGAATCATTCACTATGACGTTCAGAATCCTAATTAAACAAGTGCTGAATAATATTTTGTTCAGTTTGATAGACTAAACATGGCTTTGATTCAAAAACGTCCAAGACTAATTCAATACACCCCAAGAGCCCCCCAATCAGTATGCCAGAGTTAGGCTGGGAAGTACTTCCTCACCCACGGTATTTTCTATCATTAGATGACCATCTTTTCAGATCCATGGAACATTTTCCTCGTGGAAAAAATCTTCGACAGCTATCAAAAAACACTAAAAGAATATTTTACTTAAAAATTTTACAAAAAGGGAATAGAATATTTCGCAAAGAGATTGGCGAAGATTGTCAATAACGATGGAGATTAAATTGTAGATTAAAACTGTATTAACTCTAAAATAAAATAAAATGTACAGTCTCAAAAGACATTACTTGTGGGTACATCTAATAGTTTCACTGATTATAACATCACATTTTAAATTAATTTCCTAGCTTTCCGAAAAACCTCCTTAATGTAAAACAGTAATCACGATAAATTAAGAAAAACACAAAATACATATTTGCTGTAATTTTTTTATTTACTTTACCTTGGGAGCCGAATGAACATGTCCGTGTTTATGTGAGTGGCCATGATGATCGTTGGCATGTTCACGTACGATAATTGTAAAATCTTCGTGTTCATGTGACAATATTTTAGCTTCAATGCACGGCGTCGAAACTAAGTCGGCATCGGGTAGATTCTGATTAGCTTCTAATCTTTCTATGTTGGCCTCTTTGGAATTTTTCATTTGGAGATCCGATTTAGAACCTAACAATTCCATTGCGCTATTATCAGGCTCTAAGAATGTGTGTGTGTCTATAGAAAAATAAAACTTAAAATAAATAAAAAATAAATGCAAAAATAATGTGTAATGTGGACAGTATTGTTTTAAATGAACCAGATAGGAAAATTAAACTTACGCGTATCATTCATTATGTCCTTATAACAATAAGGAGACGTATTATATTTATCCATACATTGTGTTGAATTTCTTCTTTCACCATTGTCATTGTAAATTTTAACATGGGCATGCTAAAAATGTACAAAAATGATGCATATTTGTTTTTTTGCTAATTCTAGTAAATACCTACAGGAACAGTCTTATCTTTCTGCTTCTTCTTTCTCCATTTACTAACTAGTAAAATCAGTCTTTCCATGATAAAGAAAAATATTAAGCCCATCATTGCAACTAATCCTTTCCATGTGTTTTCTAGATGGGCATCGGAACTACTGGTTCCATGTTCTTGGCGATTATTGTGACCATGTTCATGTGATCCACCCATTGCATGAGGAAGGAGGTGAAGTAAAGCATCTCCAGCAAGAGTTCCTTATATAAAAAAGAAAAATACGTTCCCATTTAATTTACGTCGAAGAAAGTTCAAAGGTAAATAAGCACAAGGATGAGTGGAATTTAGAGGACCTGATTTTATAAATTGTAATTTTTGGAGTAGAATTTTTCATCATATATGACTATCGTCCATTATTAGTTGTATCATCCATGAACGCAAAATGTTATCTAACATGATTCAATCTAACCATTTTAGATTTAATTATCTCTTGATGACGCTTGGTTAACGAAACGTTCGCCGAGAAGTTTAAAAAAGTGATTTGGTGTTTAATGGTATATCTCTTATCCGAAGGTTCCTTAGTAGAATAATTGATTTGTGCTATTGTGTTGGTTGCGATGATTTTTCTTTATTTTAATTAAGATACATTTTTTATGTCTTAATTACAACCAGTTTCTATCAATTCGGCAAAATAACAGAACAGAATATGTTTTCACAACAAAAATGTCTTTCATATAAAGGGTGTTTCTAATTGAGCGGTTTTTTAATTCTTAATAAAACACAGAATTTGCACATAGCATAGTGTATCACATCAAAACACGAAAGGCAGTATCTGCCAAATGACCTCTTGCAGCTCCACAGACGTCCACACTTTTGTCAAAATTTTGGATGACATTTTGACATAACTGTAGCTCTATCTCACTAATGACTTGAATAATTTCATCCTTTCATCCATCCATCAACGGTATCAAAAAAACATGCTCTTGGTGGCCGATTAACATCACCGTTTCTTGAAATACCTCGTCCAGGAAATGTTTCTCTCAGAAAATCAATTGTTTCATTAACAGAGTGAGGTGTAGAGTCATCTTGTTGGAACCACATATTCTCCAGAGCAATATTATTCAATTCAGCCCACCATTCGCAGATACAGCTTCACCAGCAGCATTCTGAAAGAAATACGGCCCAGTTACACCTTCTGACCATAATGCACACCAAACAGTGACTCGTTTAGGATGTAAAGGTTTCTCATGAATTAATCGGGGATTATCCTCACACCAAAGCAGCAAATGGTTTATTAACATAGCCATCAATTTCAAAATATACTTCATCTGAAAAGATGATATTTTGAGAAAAACCATCTGTTTGTTCTTTGATCGAATTGACAAATGCACGACATTTTGAACGAACCAGTGGCTTTAGTTCCTGTGTTATTTGAACCTTATATGCCTTCAGAGGTAAATCCTTTTGTAAAATACGTCATGTTGTGGATTCATTGAGTCAAAATTGTTGAGAACATCGGCTAATGGAAATTTCGGAGTCTTTAGCAAAACTGATACTCAATCAATACAATACTCTTGTGAACGATCACTAGGGCTATTGCTCTTCTTTTATCTTCTACTGGACCAGTTTCTTGAAATCCTTGAACAATTCGGTTGATAGAGCTTTCAGACGGACGATTGTCCAATATCATGAAATTTTCTAAAAACATTATGCACTGAACATCGCCCTCTAACCCCATCTCGCATTTCCATTTCCTCCCCCATCCACAATATTTGTAATATAAATAAACGACACATTGCTTAACATGTATACTTCGATATTGTTGTGTGGTACACAACCTCCTATGGTGTGTTTGATAATGGTATATTATCAATAAACATTTGCTAATAAAATATACCTAAGTGCAATATGGGTAATATGATATGTTTCAACAGTTACTGGCATTGCAAATAACGTGCTAATAATTAAAAAAATCGACATTTCTTATACGATTAGTTACTTTTTGTCTTAGTTTGATAATATTTATATAATCTTTAAACAATATACCTACCTACAGCTAAAGCTACCAAAAACTGCATAAGAGGTTTATAAAATCTCCTCTGCATTACTGGGATAATAATTAATGCACCTACTCCACAGATGCTAATCACAAAAACGGCCAACACTGAATAAATCCACGTCAATCCACTGGTACCATTTTGAATAGTATCGTTGATTTCAAATACATTTTCTTCATCTGTTGAACAACTATTGGTCAATAAACTGTACATTAATACAGGACACATTTCAGAGAATGTTGTGTGATTGAAGGCTTCATTTTGCGTAGATTCCTTCAGTGTTCTAATAGTATTCTGGTCGAAACACTGTAACAGAAAAAAAAAGGTGTATAAATGTTAAAATATAAAAATTAAACAATGTAATGATATTACATTTATTGCGAAATAATATATTACGTATTTAATTATCAATAATATATTAAATTATTAATATTACATTTTTATTATAAACGAATAACGGCATTAGCTTTTGAAAATAACGTCGTGCAAATGTCCCCCCGGTTTCATTTGATGGAATGCATTCTGGAAACTCAATTTTTGATTACACGATCGTAACAAAAACTTCCATCGTGGCCTTAAAAGAAAGGCCCTATCACTCTTTCAGCCCAAAAATCTCACTAAACAGTGACTTTCTGAGGATGAACTGATAACTCCTGAGTCTGTTGAGGATTTTCATCGACCTAAATCAACCAGTTATGTTTATTCACAAACCCATTAAGTTAGAAGTGAGCTTCGTCGGAAAAAATATTTTTCTCGAAAGTGGGGGGTCGCCTTCCAACTAATCTAAAGCCCAATTCGACACAGATGATGATCAGCTAGCTATATTTGAGTTAATTAAACTTTAGAGGTCTAACAACGAAGATCATGATACAATTCTCCACGCAGTCGTCTGAGAAAGATTGAGTTCCTGAGGACGACGTGGAATAGATACATTCTGATCTTCTCTTACACTACGTCTTACTGCAGCGATGTTCTCCAACGATGTATAGCTAGACGATAGACCGTTCGGTTAGTTAAATAGGTTGACCATAAATTTCACGCAACGCTTGAATAGTCTGGCGAACTGAACACACATTAAGATTTAAATAATCGCGCTGTTGAATAGTATATTTTTTCATAGTCAATTGACACAATGTGCTGAAAGCAACACTCTATAAATGACATTTACATTTCAAACAATGTTGCCACTATTATGTTTCAAATGCACATGCATAAAAATGTATATATATATATATATATATATATATATATATATATATATATATATATATATATATATATATATATATATATATATATAATAATATAAAAATATGGCTTGTTTGATTGTGGAGAGGGACTCTCCATCAACCGACGAAACATGTGCCCATGCCTCAATGTAAGGGATGGCTTCCTCCCGGTCAAGCAACTAACCAATGCTCACTATGGCGGAGACGCAGGTTGTTGTGCGTTCCACATGAGGTTGTGGAACCCAACGGTCGGAGGTGTATAACTCCTGACTATTGTTGTCTCATTGGACAGTCAAAGAAGTAAAAAAAACTCCATATATATATATATATATATATATATATATATATATATATATATATATATATATATATATATATATATATATATATATATATGTATGTATATATAGTATTTACCCCGCTTTGCTGGGCGTAAATTAAACCTTAGTAATAAATGATTCTATGATTATGATTAAATGATTCTATGATGACTAAAATTATTTTTGGAACAAACTTTAGAAGAGAAAGAAGAAACAAAACTTAGATTTTTACAACCGCCTTTAGGAGTTGATTTTCATGAACCCTCCTCCTTAGCGAACATTTGCGATGCACAAAGAACATTCAAGCCAACTTTCAAGCCTGAAGGACTTAACTTTCAAAAATGGAGGTATCTTTATTTCTAACACTCCCACTTAGGAGTTATTTTTTATAAACTCTCCTCCTTAGCGAACATCTACGGAGTATGAGGAACATTCCTGCCAAATTTTAAGTTTGTATGTCTTACAGTTTCGAAGAACTCGTGAAAAGTGGATGGTACTTCCAATAGTGGTCCATTCAAACAAACATACTTTCACATTTATAATAATAGTAAGGTGGTAGCTGAATAATGGCAGTTTGGATAAGATGTTTTTAAACGATCTAAATAAATGGTAGTTGGATGGTGCAATGTCGAGTGGCTAAAGACACGTGTGGCTTAGCATTGTCTCGAACGCAATCTCTTTCAGTTGGTTAATTTAAGCCGCTTCTGATCGGTTGTTCGCTTTAACGTACCAATCTGTGAACAGTATTTCTCCGAATTAATGATCTGGTTTTCAGGTAATAGCTCATAAAAAACGATTCTTTTCCAGTCCCACCAAATGCATATCAAAACTTTCTTCGACTTTTGCGCTGGTTGAAAAGGTATCTTTGTCATAACACATAATCTCTTACGCTTAACATTACTATACGCAATCCATTTTTTATCACCTCCAACCATTCGCTTTAAAAACGGATTGATGTCATAGCTCTTCAATAGAAAATCACAAGCAGAAATTTGAACTATCAAATTTTTCTTCGTTAATTTTTACGACACCCGTACATCGACCTTGCTAACTATTCTAAGTTGACGTAATTGCCTTGACACCGTTGACTTGTTGATTCCAAAAATGTACTCGATTTCATGAGTTTTTCTATGCTGATCAGTTTCAATTAGCACCGATATTTCGTAGTCATCAGCTTCGAACAGTCTGCCAGAACATGATGCTTCGCTAAGATTAAAATTGTTTTCAGGAAAATATCTGACCAACTAATAGATAATACTTCAGTTTTGCGATGCAATGCCATTTAGCGCCAGTAACGGAACGGACTTCCACATCAACCCAATACACAACACCGTTTGACGAACCATACTTCGTGTGGCATATCGATAAAATAAGCTACCCTCCATGACTAGCTTTAGAGCTTCTACTTCTTATCAGATAATCCGGGTTGATTTTACATTTTTCCATGGCGACAGACGATTAAGGTTGTTTTATTTCCCAATACAGCGGGAATAACTCTACTCTAGCATTCACTTTGTTACTAGCATCAGTGTGATAGCAGAACGACATTGGATCAAATACAGGGACATGTCAAAGGTACAGCAGTACATTTTTCATTTAGAAACGATTGTGATTGTGTATTTTACAATGTTAACAAAATTAATTATACATAGGGCTATAATTGATAGTTTTTTAATATGACTTTCTTAATGTTAAATGTTCTATATATTGCGTTGGGAAATACGTTCATTCGACTATAACAAATAGCAGGAAACAAGGTGTATTATCGCCATATCGTAAAATATATGCCATTTATATAGAGAAGACGTCGGTAACGTGAATAGTACAAGTGATTTATTAAATACTATTTTAGATATTATCTACGGACCCTATTTTTTCAATCAGTGCAAGACACTGCTAGATCACTTAGTATATCCAATATAAACATAGAACCCAATTTGCGCTTACTTGTATAGATTTCTGGGCTCAATGGCCTTGGATGGCGCATAAACTTAGCCATTCGTATATCCAGCTGAAATTTGTCGCGAAAACGTCAAGAGAATGAGTAGTTTTCAAAATTGGATAGTATGATGATACATTCGTTTACAATAACGTAGTGCATAGATATCATGTAGACTGGTAACCATTGGTATATATTTGTATACCACATTGCAACGTTCACACTATTTAATAGTAGTCATTATAACGAGATTGCGTCACTACTAACATTTTAGGAACAACATTTCAACGAGCTAGCAAATTATAATATTAAAATTGACAAACAAGACATTTATATCGTTTACCAAACTATCTAAAGCATTACCCAGATACTACGCCCAACAAGCTAACATCCTCCTTTTTTGATAATTGGAATCGCAAAAAGGATGCATGCTTTTCAAATAAATGCAACTTTACTGATTTTTAATATAAAAAAAAAACACCAAAACAATCTGTGAGAAATACAACTTTCGTAAATATAAATTGAACGAGTTATGTTACAAAAATATGCAAATAAGATAATTAGATTTTAGTAAAATTAATTGGCAAATTTTTAATTGAAGATAATTTTAAAATTTAGTTAATTTAATTAATAGGGCTAGTTTGTGAATTATTTTCAAGAATATACAAATATTAACTATTTATTAATTGTTTGTCAATTTTTTTTAATTTACATTTACATAACCCCTTCTTCCATTTACTATCAGTAATAATAGATTCAATAAACATGCAAATAAAGTCAAAAACTTTAATAAGACTTTTTAACATAAGAAAAAATGTTAAGTATAAAATATTAATGCATTCCTATGAAAATTGAAAATTATAATAAATAGAAAATCATAGAATTAGGTACTCGAATATGATACGAATTCATTTGGTTCGTCTTCTTTTTTGTGTTGGGTTTTCGCTTTCCACTCCAATAATATTTTTATAAAATCCTCTATATTCTTCTTGGATAAAAGCTAACTGATCTGGAATATTGTCATTTTTTTTTGTGATGTTTCCTGTCTTGTAATGAATTCTGATGAATTCAAGCTCTGACGGCATATATTCAGTGTTTCAAGTGTTTTCTTATATAGGTAACTACGAAACTCTTCAATACGTAACCATTTTATGCCATCTCTAAATGGATTTTTTCATTTAGCAGGTCCTTTTTTTAATTCGCAAATCCCATTTTAGCTGGTAAGCTATTCACATCACCATAGTACTGTTCCATATCGTTAACGGTCTACTGTTTTGTGCATGCTGTTTTAATGATCTGTCTATATTGCTCCGGGGTAAGTATGGTACTGTGTTTTCTTAGAATTTTTTCTATACGTCTAGAATCTCTATCTGAATCTAAATACCCATGACCTACCTCTGGAAATTTGTGATCAATCACCTCAAATGTACCTTTCGATATCATCAATTGGTACAAACAAATCACATGAAAATTCTTGTTTTGGCCAGATCATGAGTAGGATCATAATGTAAGATTTTTTCTTTTTTTCCATAAACAGCTTACAACTTCTGCACTATCTCTACCGGCTACATCTTTAGTCCACGTTTGCATTATACTTTGGTGGCCTTCAGGCGTGATCATGTGGATGCCTAAGTTGTAGAACCAAATTTGCCTTAGGTAAAATACCTTTGACCTAGTAATTTTGAGTAATGGCATGATCTGCTGTAAGTCAATCGTTATGTAACATTCGTTTTTGTTTTTCAAAGATTTTTCTCGATCTTTAGGCATCAACTGAAATCCTAGTTTTCCATTATCTTCGTATGCTATATTTGATTTCCCAGAATCACATTTGCTGTAGGTATCACTCTTCGAATAAGTAAATCACAAATTGAACTTAGTCGAGAAAATTTTTGCATAAGTTGATTCTTTTATTAAAAAATTGTCAGGTGTATTCTGTTTGAAATTTTTCAAACAGAATAGAACATATAATCTATACATCTGAGACATATTCAAATATGCGGCTAAATACCTTTTATGTAAATTACTGTTTCTGGAATAATGGGACTATTCGGTGGGAAATTGATTAATATGATCTATAATAGCCTGCTCCACAGCATCGCCCATCTAGTTTGCCTTTAATGATGTCCACTTTTTACGGCTAATTTGGTACAGAGCACAAAATGTTTTTTTTACATACATAAATTTGTTGATTGTCCAAAATCAGTGAGTATATGAAAGAATGAGATTTATGTTTAGAATCGTTTTTACGATGGCGTGCAACTTCCACTGAGTGATACTTGATGATACTGATACTAAATATTAATGAATTTTTTCAATTTATATCCAGGCTATAAAAAATAATCAAGTATTAACCTTCGTTTTTCTTCGTTAAATTTAGTATTGCATTTTAATCTACACATTTCTGTACATAAACATCCCGAGCAGATACTTTTAGAAGCAACAAAATTCCCCGAATCTGTTGTTTCCCTACAAATTGCTGCCCTCGAGGCAACATTTTTATATTTGATTTAATAATAGTCAACTCAAAAACTATCAAACAATAACTATTATGATAGTGTATTTTTAGGTTATGTTTTATGTGTCATGTCATCGCCAAGGGCCATGTGATTAAAAATTCAAATATTAGAGTGGATGCAAGGGTAATCGGCACATAGCTTCTACTTCCATAGCATTTTTGATATTTACTGCCAGATAGCCCCTTCTAACAGTCTGTAGTTGGTTAAATTTGGAGAATAAAGCCAAATCCTTCTTCCACTTGCCACTTTAATTGTTTATGTATATGTGTATGTATATGTATGTATATATATTATATATATATATATAATATATATATATATATATATATATATATATATATATATATATATATATATATACATATATATACATTACATATATGTATATATATATATATATATATATATATATATATATATATATATATATATATATATATATATATATATATATACATATATGTAATGTATATATATGTATATATATATATATATATATATATATATATATATATATATATATATATATATATATATATATATATATATATATATATATATATATTATATATATATATATATATACATATATATACATTACATATATGTATATATATATATATATATATATATATATATATATATATATATATATATATATATATATATATACATATATATACATTACATATATGTATATATATATATATATATATATATATATATATATATATATATATATATATATATATATATATTTATGCAGCGCGTGAGCAACTGGTGATAGTAGATATCAACTACCTACATATGAGGAATTAACTCTATACCCTATAAAGTTGGGGAATATTTTGACTTGAAAATAGAGACGAGTCATAATTTCCACGCAAAAAAGGCATCACGCCGTTTGCGAGATATTCGTGTTCGAATATTCCATTGCACATCTTGTCGATGGCTGAAAAATATGCAGTTCACAAAGTATCACCGATGTATTCGTACTTTTGATTTAATTTCTATCTAAGATTAAAGCTGGATCATGTTTACCAATTAGCATCCTGCTCTTGGATTGGATCAGAGTAATCTATGATAAGATTAAGATGAAGAGTGGAAAATAATTGGCTGTAAAGACGTTAAACTCACGTTTAGTTGTGGGCCCATAACGATCGTAGATGTGGCAGGCGTTAAAAGAGGTGAAAGACAGTTTTTGACTTACTGATATTAAGCTATAAATGTGTAGTGTTTGCTGTGTGGATGTGAGACTGTACTGCAGAAGCTTGATGTTTGGAGTGGAATTAGCTAGGAAATCCAACTCCTCTAGTATTTCTTCAAGAAGATTTAAATACTCTAATGTACCTAAAGAAGTCAGGTTTCAACAAAATAATGCTCAACCCCATATTGCAGTGCTAACTTTACACTTTCTGTAAGAGGGCAGCATGAGTATTCCCCCATGGCCTAAATTCCCTGTGTCCAATCTATATATTATTATTCACGTATGGTCCCGGGCGGACCACGCGAAGTACAATTAAAGGCGTTTGTTGTTGTTAGCCTTCCTTTGCGCCCATACTAATTTCATTCTTTCGCTATGAGCTTTTTTTCTTTCGTCAGACAAAGTTGTTCCAGTCTTCCTACATTTTTCTCTCTGGCCAACCTTCCAAACGTCAACCTTGTGTCTGAAACAGCCTCTATCCTGAATTTCACTTTATGTAATATTTGCTGATGTTAGGTCCTCTTTAATTGCAGCAATCCATTTAATTATTTCTACTTTAGCTCTACTCCTATTTTCATAAAATTCGACTATTTGCCAAGTTAGCCTATTTAGATTCATCCGTTTTATGTGTCCGTAAAACTTAAGTCTTCTTTTTCTCATATCGCTATGTATATCTGTCTATTGTTTGATTTCGTGGTTTTCTCGAAGTCGGTATGGTGTTGTATTTATTTGTTAGGGGCCTAGGATTTTTCTTTTGATTTTTCTTTCCTTCTTTTCAATGTCCTCGATGTCTCTCTTTCTATTCAAAATGAGCGTTTCTGCCCCATATAGACATTCTGGCTTAATAACTGTGTTGTAATGTCTCAGTTTTGTGTTTTTAGATAGGCATTTTTTGTTGTAAATATATATCCAATCTATATATATATATATATATATATATATATATATATATATATATATATATATATATATATATATATATATATATATATATACTGATAGCGTCCGATCAGTATATATATATATATATATATATATATATATATATATATATATATATATATATATATATATATATATATATATATATATATACTGATAATTGATTTGAATTATTGAATTATTATCAATTGATTGAATTGATAATATAATGATAGTTGATAAGTTATTATCAACTTCTATATTTATAAAAACTCATCGCGTCACCTACCGCAAAGGGTAGAACAACGTCTACAGGGTCAGCTAGTAGTGGTATATAGCGCGTAAATATATCGTGTATAAAACATGTTGAAAGAAAGGCTGTTATACTTCCAAAACCTGCACATAATTTACAGGAGCTGGATGATGTGTTACAAATTACTTGTAAAAGTTCCTCAGGGATTCCTAGCTAACCTAATTAGCTTTTCCAGTCGAATAGCAGTTCCATTTACATGCAGTGGTAACACATTAATGACTTTTCTCTATACGGGAGATGAAATTTTCATTAAATATATCAATTGTCATTCCTTCTAAATTACAACATTTTTGTTAAGTGTTGATATTTTGTTAGTGATGCATTTTTTATGAGCGTATGTATATATTTGTTGATCTCAAACGGTAACACTTCTTTTGTTAAAATCCTTTTCAGTGTGTTTTGTTATTTCTAATATTTTCTGTGATCGACAACATGCGATCAGATTGGAATAAGGTGATCTACGAGCGGATTAAGGTGAAGCGTGGAAACGAATCGGTTGTAAAGGTTAAACTGATGTTTGCTGGTGGGCCCATGACGATCGTAGAGGCGTAATGCGTCGAAGAGGTGAATGATAGTATTTGGCTTACAATTATATTAAGCTATAAATAGTGTTTGCTGTAGGATGTGAGATGGACGATGTACGACGAATTTCATTATCAGATCCCTACTTGTTATGCATTATGTTTTAAGCAAAGTACTTACGTAAATTTAACGAACAATTCTTTAATTATTTTTGAACAAAAAGTTTCCATGAAAGATGTATCCAAAGTGCAGATCAGAACTTCATTTTAATTTTCTCAATATCAACGTCTCATCGTCTTGTTTATTTCATTTTGTCTTATTTTGAAAACAAAAATGTAATATTTTATAGCTATTTATTCCATATGCTTCAGCATCAATTTGGTTTGTTTTGTTCAAAAAAAAAAAATGGGAAATCTTAAACATTATTGTCAGTTAATGTTAAAACTTAAATTATTAGCTCTAATTCTCCGCGCCATAACACGTTAAATGTTGGACACTACATTAAGAAACACATGATCAATTGTTTTATTGATTAACTTTTCATATCCACCACCCTATTCCTGGTGAAAAAAGCTTCGTCAGCTGATAAAGTATTGAAAAATCTAGATTTGTTTGGTTTTTGGCCAATAAACCGTTCACAATATGTTTTACCTTTGTGAAAAATCTGCGGGTGCGGGTGCTTGTACTCTTTATACATCCTAAGGGTAAAATAATTGCTGTTTTAGTATTCTATGTATAATCCAATGGGAAACTCCATCCCTTCAAGTATTCCGCGTAGAATCCTCTTCAACAAGATGTAAAATTTTTTCTTCGACTTCAGGACGGATTTCCCGCTGGCGCCCTACTTCTTGCCATTCTTGAAATGCTGGAACCACACTCCCCGTGTCCAAAAATATTTGAGAAATTTGGACAAATGTTTGCCGAGCGGTCTTTCTTGGTATCGTTACCTATAAATACGCCTAGCCCCTTTGGAATTTTGAAGAGCTTCTCCATAAATACGAAGCATATTGCAGTGGCGGCTCGTGGGTTTTTAAAGTGGGAGGGCGTAGAAGAAAATAATGCTGCTAATTTTTTTTTTATTTTCCCCTTCCTCCTTTTTACTTTTCCTGCTATTGAAACCCTATACAGGAGGTGAACCAGGAAAATGAGTTAAAGGAAAGAAACTGAACGGAAATAAAATATGGTGTTTTGCTCTAAAAAATTGTTTACTGTGATAAATGTTAGAGGGGCGGCGCCCCAACGCCCTCCTTGGCAAGCCAATGCCGTGAGCCGCCACTTGCATATTGTGCTATTTGCGTACAGAATATGGTATACTTTTTGGTTTTAAATCGAACTTAAAAGCACGCACTGACATACACCGAAATAATTCTTATCCCTACTTTAAAATAACAATGTCGTGGCGATATTGCAACTTGTCACATCGCTGTAGGGTATGATTCTAAATTAAAAAAAAAAAGAACAATGTTCATTAGTTTATTTGTAATTTATTCATTAAGCAATAATATTTGCCAGATATGCTTTTACATACATTTATTAAAATGTTAATTTTTATCATAGCTTCTCTATTGGTGATTTAATAACTTTGCCTTTTTTTTCTCAGGGACCCTCTGGTTTTTGGCCGTTATGCTAACGACTTTTTTGAAATGATGTGAAGATTCGTTGGTTAAATCTTCGAAAGTACTTCCCCTTACACCCCGTATATTTAATGAAATTCTAAATAACATTGCGCGATTATTCATATGTTTTCAATACAAGATTGTGAGCCAGTAGAGGTTTCATTCCATTGATGTCGGAATTATGACATTAAAAGATAACGATCTTGAATGTGATTTTATGGTGACATTATATATAACATGATTATTAGTCAGAACACGTCTAGTACAAAACGAAACTGAATACAGTGAATAGAAATGAACAACTTATAAAAATCGTCTTCAATGTTGAGGCAAATTATAAGGATACTGGAAAATTGATTTATTTGTTCTTGAGGGTCATAAGTTAAAATCTAACGTGAAGCGTAACAAAATATTGGGCATAAAAGACAATTAATTACAATTTATTAATAAAAAAGTAATACGAAAAAAAGAAAATTATTGTCATTCTTTCATTTAATGTCGGGTTCGTAAATCGTGTAATGGTTATTGATAAAGAAATTATATTATATGGTATTCCAAACTCATTTAACACTCTTCTTGTCAGTGATTGATTTCCCGTTCAGATAATTCTACAATGACCAGAACATCAGAGGATGTCAGATTCGCTGAATATAGAAGATGAGGCAATCTAAGATGAGCAGTCAAAAGAATGATTTAGATATGGCCTCCAGGTCTGGCATTATTATGGTAAAAAAATCCTTTTCGATTTCCCAATTCTGGACGTTGTTTCCGTATTACTTGGTCCACTTTCGTTAATAATATATACAGTTGAATCAGTTGTTTAAATAACCCAACATATGATATTTTTTAGATGCAATACCGTCTTAGAGACTGTTGACGGTAGCTCAATGTTAGCGATTATTCGAATTAAAATGGGGTCGTTTTCACAACCAATCTCAGATAGATATGGAAGTGGTCAAGTTGACATCTGTAGGACATCTGAACATTGACCCAAAAACATATCCCAGTAGTCGAAAACGATTTTCTAGGTTTGTATAGTACACATATATAAAGGATGTCCGCTAATTAATGGTACACAGCAAAACAGCAGATTTTTTGGGTAAAAATATTGCGATTTATCTCAACTTACCTTAGTCCAAAAGTTAATGGCAACGAAGGTACAGGGTGTTAAAGTTATAATTCTATTTTCAATTTTCATCAATAAATTTCTTAAAAAGTAGCTTTATTGAACGAAATTTGGTAGTAGGGGGTTTTTTAAAATAAGAAATTTAAATATCTCAAACATTTTTATGTAGATTGTACACTGCGACACTTTTCTACTATTGAAAGATCACAAATTTTTTGCGCCTTAGTGTATTCGCATTTTTAATAAAAAATATTTAAATTATAAAATATAAAAAATATATTTTTTTACGTAAATAAGGTATACGTTGTAAATGTCTCTCTGAGTTACCGGTTTTCTAGATATCTCCGTTTAAATTGTTCATTGTTCTCTTTTAAATTGCGCTTTTCAAATGTGATATTTTTCTTAAAGTAGGTAGGGTATGATAAAAACAAATACATTAATACGATTTTTGCATTGATTGTTAATAATTTAATATTTTGAGTTTTAAATAGTTAAAATATTTTTAAATAATAATAATAATAATAATAGTTTTAATACACTATAGTAAAATAGTCTTTGAAAGATTTTCACTTACGTCAAGAACATAATGCCCAGACATAAATTGTTTTCTAATGACGAAATGCGAGATATGATAGGCATATACGCGCAGGAAAATTTGAATGTACGCCGGGCTCATCGAAGATATTTCAAAACGTATCCATGACGAAGACAGCCTGGTTTTAAGATTTTCAAAAATCTCTACAACAAACTGGGTGAAACAGATTCTTTCTGTACGAAATAAGATTCCGCAGGTCGTCCGAAAACCCTAACCACCGACCAGAATGAAGAAATTGTGGTTCGCATAACCGAAACCCCTGAAGTAAGCACAAGACATATTGCTCTGGAAGTTGGTGTAGGCAAATTCACCGTTTGCAAAATTGTTCACGAAGGACTGTATCCGTTTCACTTCACACCTGTACAGAATCTATTAGAAGCTGATTTGCCAGCCCAGACTAGAATTTGCTCGTTTCTGTCGTACCCAGCAAAATGTCGACCCCATGTTTAAAAATAAAAATTTGTTTGTAGACGTAGCAACTTTTACACGTAGAGATGTATTCAATTTTAGAAATAAAAAATATTAGTATCCAAACGTCATTTCCAACACGAATTTAAAATTAACGTTTGATTGGGTGGTTATTGGCGATTATGTAATAATCATGGTGGTACCACCTAATTTAAACGGTGAACTATATCTTAAGTTACCCTAATATTTAGATAATATTCCTCTTTAATTAAAACAAAAAAAGGGAAAGTAAACAAAAATGTTATGTTTCAAAAACGTAGTTTAAAAAAAGTCCAATAAACAATTTAAACGCATTTGCAAGGTATACCTTTTTTTTACGTAAAAAAAGGTGGACAAAATAATATTTTCTTTAAAAACGCGACTCCACTAAGGCGCAAAAAAGTTGTAACTTTTTTAAACGTCGAAAAGTGTCGCAAACAGCGTCCTCTACATTTACATAAGTATTTTCGAGAAAATTAATTGTCTTATTTATACATTCTGTATGTATGTATATATATATATATATATATATATATATATATATATATATATATATATATATATATATGTATGTATGTATGTATGTATGTATGTATGTATGTATGTA